>JARYGA010054381.1:0-104883 GCA_030545235.1 Helianthus tuberosus | reverse complement strand
TTAAGCTACAGGAACTGAAATCAAAGCTTAATGTCAGCAGTATCACAATTCTAACCTAAACTAGACTCAAAACAACTGAAAACTGACCAAAATATACACTATAAACATATGTACTTTACAGTACATCAAACATCCCCACACTTACTCTTTTTTCGTCCTCAAAAAAGAATTATGCAACGGAATCCGAAACAACTAATCACTCGGGTCAAAAGCATAGGTATAATTAATTAAAAACAAGGCATGCGTTAGCCGCGATTGCGAATATACTTGTCCCCTTAAACCCAAGTCCAATCCTAAGCCCTTATCATGTGATTTTAATTTAAGTGCGGTCAATCCACCTAGGGTCTCACACTAGATTCTACGGTCCACCTACTCCCGCCTCAAGCTTATAGGACTAAAAGAACGATCACTGGACCAATTTCCAACCGTCTTATATCAAAACCAAGAGAGTTTACAATCAACTTTTTTTTTTCTATTTTTGCTTTGCTTTTTGCTTTTTTTTTCTCTCTCGTGAGTCTAGACGATGCTTTCCCTAACCAAGAGGTATTCCGGTTGTAGAGTCGCGATCCCCAACCACATATTACTTAGGTTTCGGTACTTTTAATCGGCAAGTCGATTTCACAGATCCCAGAGGCATTCTGGCAGTAGAGTCGCTATCCCCAACTCGGATTACATAGACCTGTGTTACTTTCATTTAGTTTCTAGCTCCCTTTTTTATTCTATTTTTTTTTTCGCATGACCACAAACTCTAACGGTTTTAACTTATAACGGTGCCCCTTATACTATTATCGGCAGTTTTAGTTTCCCATATTTCCCAGGCGAGAACCCACTAGCAGACCGACAATTAAGGTATATTAGCTCAAAGGGACTTAAAACCAAACCCGGGCCTATCCACATATCCCAAACTAGACGCAAACTCGGTTTATTATAATCTCATATTATTATTATTCGAACCCGAGCAAAAATTCAACTTTTCTATCATTTTCCGCTTTAATTGCAAACTTCTTTTGTTATTCGAAAGACATTTTCTATTTTTTTCAATTTTTTTTTTTTGATTTTTTCAATTTTTTCAATTTTTTTTGTGTTTTTTCATATTTATGACTCAAAAATTTACAAGTATCCCATCCCCACACTTAGAGATTGCATTGTCCCTAATGCAAGAACGAAAATACGACTCAACAACTACCTAAAAATAAAAACTGCAAACAAAATAAATAAAATATACAACAACAACAAAAAGGGAAACGACTTAGCTGAGTATGTGAGACTGTCAAAGTGCCAGTCGTTTCCACATAAGCCCTCCAATACCGAACGTGCTCAGCAAACAATACCAAACTCTCTCTCACACGAACGGAAAGCGGCTCCAAATCATCAACCTAAAACATAAATACCATACCAAACATACGACTACCACATGTTCAACATACCATCATCCAGAGTTCAAATGAAAAATAAGAATATATGTCCTACGGATACAACCAAATCGAACTACTGAAACAGCATAAATAAAATAAAACATGAAAGGATATATATGTTGCTGCAGTCTGCTACATCACTCGTCCTCTAAATCTTCCTCCATCTGCTGGGTCCCCGAACCTCCAGCCTGCTGCCACCCGAACTAACCACTATAAGCATAACCACTTTGCCCCTCCCACTGGTCATACCCCGGGTACTGACCATAGACATATGGGGTCTGCTGCTCGCCTCCATAAACTGGTGGAGGTAATAATCCGGTAAAGGGTGGAGGTATCTGAGCATTTAGTGACATACCAAACATCATATACCTGAGCATGTCGTCCTGTCGGTGGTGGCTCTGCATCGTCCACTGGTGGTCAACCCGCATCCTATCTTCAATCTGATCAAACCTCTACTGTGTGTAGTCAAAAACAGCCTCAGGAGTGAACGGGTCAGGTCTCTGCTGCCTAACTGGCTGCTGTGGAGGAGGAGTCTCACGCCTCTGTCGAGGTACCGGCCATCGTGCCGGATGAGCGCCCACTTCATAATTCCATTGTGGCGGGTCTGAAGATGTTAAAACACCCGCTAACTGTAACTCAGCAACACCCCAATAAACCGTTGGGAAACTCAAATGCATCTGTTCCAAATGATATTTTTTTAAGGCCCGTATATTCCCTGCCAACCTAGCTATGTACGGCCCAAGATCCATGGCAGCCCTTTTTCCTGCCCTACGCGGCCGATTGCACGACCATGCAAAGAAACTTGCCAAGTTCCAGTTTCTCTTCTCCACCATGCACATTAAAGCAAAGATATCTAACCAATTTGCTTTATTTTCACCCGACTTCCTCGTCACAACCGTAGTCGCCAACATTTTCAAAATATACCTGTTGGATCTGAGTTTCTTTTTTATTGTACTTTTGTTTGAAATTAAGATGGAAAATGAAAGAGTTGTGCAGCGGAAATAAGATGAAAGCAAACTTTGCATACAATCAAATGAGAGTAATACTTTAATCAAACATCTTTACACAATGAATCGAAAGATTGAATTTATTTCAACAACGATTACAATGATTGATGTAAGAATGCAAACTCCCCCTCAGCCAGAGCTCAGTAGTTTGTTCGTGCAAAGAAGACGATGTGGTGAAAGAGCTAATAGAACAGTACAAAGTACTGAACTATTTATAGGCACTTGCAAACCACTGAGCATCTTAGCTGACGTCACCATGAAAGTGACATCTAACCTCCTAACAAACTCTAACCTCTGATCTATACAAACACTAATGTAGTAACTACTGCTATTACAATCTAATACATAAAAGACACATAAACCGCTGCTGCATCCTTCCACTGCTGTGAACCCAGAAGTGCTTGTCCGGATCAGCAGTACTTGACTCAAGGCAGTAGATTGAGTCAGCAGAGCTTTGGTCTTCTATCAGTTTTTAACACTTGGCAGTAGATGCAAGGCAAGCAGTTGTGGAACAGCACTTGGTAAGATCAGTAGATAGGAGATCAGCAGATACAAAGCCACTTTCAAGGGGAGAGATTTGCATGAACTAATCTGTAAACGTCTGCTTATTCTGGATCCACTGCTCTGATCCAGTTTTGGCTTTAATTATCTGTTCCTCTGATAGGGTTCAATCCCAACAATCTCCCCCTGGAACAGATAATGCCAATACTCTTCATTATTTGTGGAAATCTTTATTGCCTCATCAACAGTTCCCTTATCTGACCTTTAAATTGTAATTCAAAGTCTAGGGCATCTGTATCTTCATCATCCCTGCTAAGTGGAAGATCAAGGAGATCCTGCAAATCTTCAAGACTCAGGCCAAGAGCTTGTTCCCTTGATATTTTCTCCACTACTCCACCAGACCTGAGCAAGGTCAATACGCAGGTCTGTTTGTCAGTTTCCCACTTTTGTATTTTTGAGCCTGGTGGGTTTCTTGGGAGATGTTTATTTGCAGAAGTATTTGGAGAGGCTGGCCTATTCATGGCTGGCTGAGCAGCACTTGCAGTTTGTTCTAATTCAAGATCTTCTTTTATCATTACTTTCGTGCCTGCTTTTACAATGGCATCTCCAGCTAATAGATCTTGAATTGTTTCCATGCTAAACTGGTTTTTGCTCCTTCTTTTGTAGATGGCAGCACCAGCTGGAGCAGTGGTTCTTTTGACTTGCAGCTTTGGTGGTCTTTTTGAAACCTCTGCTTTAGAATAGTCAGGCTTTTGAGGAACTGTGGGATCTTTCTTTCTTAATTGTTCCAACTTTTTGTAAGTAGCCCTGACCACATCTTCTTTCCATCTAGCCACTTGTCTTTTGTTTCCATAATCAGCAGCAACCAGTTCCTCTTTCATTCTTTGCAGTTCTACCTGTTTGTCAGGTACATTCTTTCTAAACTTAGCCCAGTTAGGAGGAGTGTGAGTGACCTTCCTTTTTATCATGTCTTGAATTCTTGCAGCTTCATCTTCAAGCTCAGGAATAGTCCACTCTTTGTACATATATCTCTCTCCTTTGTACTTTTTGTGAGCCATGATGCTTTCAATGTAGTCTTTCTTCAGAGATTCAGCTGCTCTTTCAGAAATTTGTTGACTAACATTTTTTGCAAATTGCTCTAGGGATCTGACTTGTGTGAGCAGATATTGATAATTTCTTGAAATTTCTTTGTCAGACTTCCCTTGTGTGTTTCTTTTTGAGATATCCTCTGCTTGCTTGGCTTTGATTTCCAAGTATTCATCAACATTTTTAGGCCAAGGATATCCCTTTATTGATGGCAAACTCCTTTTGGCAGGGTCATCCTCATAGTAGAAGGATTTTATTTCATCTCTAACAGCTGCTAGTTCAAGAGGAAATTGAACACCTGCAGGAGGTAAGGGCTTGTACATTGGAACTGAAGAGAGAGGAACAGGTTTTGGTATTGTGACAAGAGCTAAAGATTTTGAAGATGTCTGTGGTGGTGATGTGTCATCATCTTTTAAAATTAGCCTTATCCTTTTTGGTTTAGGAGAGACTGATGATGTTTTGGATGGAACAATGGTGGTAGATGTTGTGGCAGTGGATTGTGATTGACAAACAGCTGTTGAAACAACTGGTGTTTCAACCACTGTTGTCATTACAACAGATGTTATAACATCTGTTGTCTTCTACTGTATGTCAGCAGGTGTTGTTTTTGGTGGTGATGATGGTAAAGCGGTGGATGTTGTGTGTGTTGAAGTGGTGTGTGTTGATGGAACAACTGTTTGGCAAGCAGTAGTTTTTGTAACTCCTGCTGCATCAGCTGTTTTGAATGGTGGTTTTTGAGCAGACTTTGAACGTCTGGTTGGAATGGATTTGGGTTGCCTTACTTTTCTAGTAGGCCTCTTCTTTTCCTCAACAAGATTTTCATGATCCCTTGACCCAGAAGTACCCTGATCTGGATGATCCATTCTGTCCACCTTGGCTTTTCTTTTGGCCTCTCTATCTCTTTTTACACTTGCAACTGCTTCTGCTAGTGCATTTGTTGTCACATCAATTTTCTTGCTGCCATCTGGCAAAGGGATCTTTTTGGTCATGTTTGAATTTTCTGGTTCAAGATAGAGACCATCCTCTATACCCTTCCTTTTCCACTCCTTAATTTTCTCCCCCTTTTTGGCATTATCTTCTGGGAGTTGATAAATGTAGCGGACTTTTGGAGGAGCAGTGCCAGTGGTTTGCAAGATCTGAGTTTTGAGAGCCTTTAAATCAGCCTGAGTGTTCTTGAACCTTGACTCCATTGCATTTCTCAGCTGTTGTACATGTTTTTCATGTTGCTGATCTGCTAATTGTGCTTGTTGTTGGAGAAAAGATTGAAATAGATTCCAGAGCTCATTTGTAGCATGTGCCCTTTGTGGAGCAGGTGCTTGAGGTGGAACAGCAGTTGATTGTACCTTCTGAACTTGTAACACCTGTTGTAGCATATCTTTGAGTTCTGCAACAGAGTTATCAAGCTTGGCAATACGATCCGTCAATTTCTGGTACTGTAAACCATCACCCAAGTTAATGGGATCATCTGATTTCCCACTAGCAGTGGTTTTATCAGTGGTAGATGTAGGGAATATACTCCAAACATTAACCACTGATGCCCCTTTTTCTTGGTACTGGGGTCTTCTTCCTTCAACACTTGACAACCTTTTGATGTTGCCAGTAGGATAAATAAATCCACTGGTGGTTGGCAGAGGTGCTATAAAAGGAATTGCCTCCAAGGAAGTCTTATGAATGTAACCACTGTCCAAATGTAACCCAGTGGGTGTAACAGTTGTAGTGGCTGCTTCACTTGGATTACCACCAAGAGTTACTTGTAACTCAAGGGGTGTAACCTCCTCAGGTTGTGTTGGTGGGTTAGCAAAGATTGATACATCAGACCCAATCAGTTGTTGAGGTATATTCTCATTAATAGGTGATTGAGAAGGACTGGATAATGCCTGGTTCAAATCAATTGCATCCAACAGTGGTTTTATTGGTGAGGGAATATTGGATGTGAGGATTGGTGTAGAAATAGGATGTGTCCCGGGCATTGGACTGTGGATGATAGAAACGAGTGTTTCCAGAGCATCATGATGTGGAGGCCCTATTTGTACAACCTGTTCTTTTTGTGAAGAAACAGGAGGAGTTTCGGTTATGGTTTGAGATATTTGTACCAACTGCTGTGAGGAAGTAGCAGCAGTGGTTTCTTGTGACTTTTGTGTTGTCACTGGCAGAAGCTCTGGTATCTCATCCTCCAGAGATGCCTTTTTGATGGTTTTGGGGGGTTTTTGTGTTTTTCTTTTTGTTGGCTTTTTGGTGATTTTAGGTGTGGGTTTCAAAACAGTTGTGTTGCTATTTTGATCACCTTGAGCAGTGGGCTCAGCAGCAGATACCTGAGGAGCAGTTGTAACTGCTAAAATCTGCTCAGACACCTCTGCTTGTGTTTTGCAAGGTGCTAACATTCTTGAAAAAGTTTCAGTTGTTAAACTGTTTATTTCAATAGAATCACCTTGGTTTATTACAGCTAAATCATCCTTACTGAATTTCTTTGCAAAATAGTAACTTAAAAACCTTGGAAACAGTAAGAATGATTTTGTTTCAGCATTATTAACCAAATCTTTAAAAATTTCCCTAGAATAGTTAAAATTTTCTCCTTGAAGAATTGCATATCCCAGATTTTGAATCTTTAAAGGAATTTCATTGAAAGAAGTGGTTTTATTTGAAACACATAGTAGGAGGGTATGAAATAAAAATCTGGTTGCAGAAGGAAAATAACCTTTTTCTAAGGTAATTTTCTTCATCATTGTGGCTTCATACCCTCTCTCAATGAAGTCAGATTGTGGCGTGATTTGGACAGCTTTACCCTTTATTGAAGAGTTTATGGTGGTTGCAGTGTCTCCTTGTTTTTCAAGGGTTGCATTTTTCCAGAACTCCCTTTGGGTCGCCAAATAGATTGATGCATCGGCAGTAAACAAAGTTTTGTACTTTGATTTTGCCATGAGATCAATGGTGGAATCGAAAATATTGGTGGTTCCTGGTTTTGTGAGAAGACCCAGGAGATTGTGAGATGGGTTATGTGGAATCTCAGTGGAGATTGCCTTTTGAGAGGCTGTTTTCGATGATGATTTGGATGAGGTTTTTGAAGATTTCTTTGATTTTGTCATTTTGAGGATGATTGATCGAAGAAATTTGTGAAGAAATGTGAAGAAAAACTGCTTTGAGAAGAGAATTTTTAAGAATTCAATTCGACAGTAAAACCCTGTTTTGGTGGTGAGTGGGGGATTTTTTTTAGGGAAGAAAGTGAATGCTGAGGTGGTAGCTGTTACAAAAGGTCTGACCAATATGTACTGCCCACGTGACAACCCCTGATGAAAGTGAAGGACAGTACTTTGTGTGATATGGACATATGAAGGCAGTGGTATGAAAACAGTGGATGATTTTCACTATCAGTGGATAGCATATCAGTGGATAAGGCACTGCTTTTGAACAACAGAGTTTATCAAAATAATGAGAGAGCAGGGGTTGACTTTCAGCAGTGGACAGGCTTTTGAAGTAAAGCATACTTTTGAACAATCAGTGGTTAATGGCAGACTTTTAAGGACTTTAATGAAAATTTTTCATTTTTAGCTATTTTTAAGGATGGAGTTTTGATTTTCTGAAAACATTTTGTTGCTTTTATTCATAGAAAAACAAGATGTTGCTTGTTATTCCATGTTCAGCATCCCAATTCTAGAGACCAAGCTTTCAAAAGTGGCTGTATCAAGTGCTTTTGTGAGCACATCAGCTAGCTGATCTTTAGTTGGGACATGATGCAGAGAAATCAAACCTTTTTCATAGCAATCCCTCACAAAGTGATGTCTGATGTCGATGTGTTTGGTGGTTGAATGGGAAACTGGGTTTTTGATGATATTTCCTGCTGCCTGACTATCCAACATGAGTGGTGTCTTTAAGGCAGTAATACCAAAATCCAGCAACTGATTTTGAAGCCACAGGAGTTGGGCTGTACAGCTTGCAGCAGCAATGTATTCAGCTTCAGCAGTGGATGTTGAAACAGCTGCTTTCTTTTTGCTTTGCCATGAAACTAAGCAATCACCTAGAAACTGGCACCCTCCTGATGTGGACTTCCTTGTGGTGTGACATCCAGCAAAGTCACTGTCTGAGAAACCTGAAAGCTTGATGTTCCCATTAGCTGGATACCAGATACCAAGTGTGGGAGCACCTTTTATGTATCTGAAGATCCTTTTTACAGCAATGAGATTTGATTTTCTGGGAGCTGATTGACTTCTTGCACAGACACATGTTGCAAACATGATGTCTGGTCTAGATGTAGTTAGGTACAATAAAGACCCAATCATGCTTCTATAAAGTGTTTGATCAATCAGCTCATCTTTTTCATCAGACATGACCAGTTTATTTGTTGCCATGGGTGTGCTGCATGGTTTACAATCATTCATATCAAATTTGGTTAAAAGTTCTTTAGCATATTTGCTTTGATGAATGAAAGTTCCATTTTGCAATTGTTGTACTTGGAGACCAAGAAAGCATTGCAGCTCACCCATAGCACTCATTTCAAACTCAGCTGTCATGAGTTCTCTAAACTCTTCACACATTGAGTTACATGTGCTTCCAAAAATAATGTCATCCACATAAATCTGGACAATCATTAAATCCTTCCCTCTCCATTTTAAAAACAGTGTTTTATCAATGGTACCTCTTTTGAAACCATTTGAGAGTAGGAAGTTGGAAAGAGTTTCATACCAGGCCCTTGGTGCTTGTTTCAAGCCATACAAGGCTTTGTTTAGCCTGTAGACATGATCTGGATAAAATGGATCCTCAAAACCTGGAGGTTGACAAACATACACCTCTTCTTGAATTGTACCATAGAGGAAAGCACTTTTGATATCCATTTGAAACACCTTCATATTGTGGTTGACAGCAAAGGCCAGGAACAGTCTAATGGCTTCCAATCTTGCAACAGGGGCAAATGTTTCATCATAATCAATCCCCTATTCCTGTCTGTAACCTTGAACCACAAGCCTGGCTTTATTCTTGACAACAATACCCCTTTCATCAGTTTTGTTCTTGAAGACCCACTTTGTGCCAATGGGACTAACCTCTTCTGGCAGTGGTACAAGTTCCCATACTTGTTGTCTTTTAAACTGTTGGAGCTCCTCTTGCATGGCTTCTACCCAGCTGTTGTCTTTCAGTGCCTCTTGGTACTTGACTGGCTGATGGAGTGATAGAAAACCAGCAAAAAGACAAATATTTTGGGTTTGGCTTCTTGTGAGCACCCCTTCATTTATGTTGCCAATGATTTGATCAGGTGGATGAGATCTTAAGAAGATTAAATCTCCTTGGTATGGTATAATGGCATTGGTTGGTGAAGGCTGTAAATGTGTATCATCTGAGCTAACCACTGCTGGGGACTTTGATGATCCAGCAGTGGCTTCAAAAGGTGGTGGTATAGGAGGTAATGAGGTGGACAACTGTTGACATTTATCCACTGTTTGAGGACTTTTGTCAGCAGTGTTTGAGGATGTGGAAGCAGTGGTTGATGGGCTACTTTGGTCAACAACTGTTGAGGTAGCAGTGGTTGAGCTTAACAGCTGGTGCTTTTCCCTTTGTGGCAGACCTTTGAGGGATGATGATTTCATACCCATAGTCTGGTGTTGTATCTTCTGATGGACCTGCACTGTTAGTCTTGACAGCAGTATTTTCAAAAGTGAATTTTTCAAGATCAAACAGATCTGCAGGGTTTGCTGGGATTTTCATTGATGAAAGTTCATTGAACTTTACATTCAAGGTCTCCTCCACTGCCTTGGTCCATGTATTGAACACTTTGTAGGCCTTGGCAGTGGTTGAGTATCCCAGATGATAACCACAATCAACTTTGGCTGCAAATTTTGAAATGGAATCTTTTAAGTTCAAAATAAAGCATGGGCAGCCAAACACTTTGAAGTATGAGATCAGTGGTTTAATTTTATACAGAATTTCATAGGCAGTCTTTTTGTGCCTGGGGTTTATTAAAACTCTGTTCTGAACATAGCAAGCAGTGTTTACTGCCTCTGCCCAGAAAGTTAATGGCAAACCTGAATCTGCAAGCATGGTTCTGGCAGCCTCAATCAGAGTTCTGTTCTTCCTTTCCACTACCCCATTCTGCTCTGGTGTTCTTGGGATGCTGTACTGCCTTACAATCCCTTTCTTCACACAGAAGGCATCCAACTCCCTATTTTTGAATTCTGTGCCATTGTCACTCCTAAAGCTTTTCACTGGAAGATCAAATTGCTTTTCAACCTGTATTACAAAGTCTTGCAAAATGCCTGCAGTTTCATCTTTTGAGTGCAAAAAGAAAGTCCATGTGAACCTAGAAAAGTCATCAACAATAACCAAACAATATTTTTTCTTTTTGAGGCTCATGACTTGAACTGGGCCAAACAAATCCATGTCTAGCATTTGCAAACACTGGGTTGTTTTGGACTCTTCAATGGACTTGTAAGAACTTTTATGATGTTTTCCTTTTAAATAGGAAATGCAATGTTCAGGACATGAAAACAATTTTTGTGGTAGGCCTCTCACCAAACCATTTTTTGAAATTTCTGTGATTGTCTTAAGATTTGTGTGTCCCAGCCTTCTGTGCCAAAGTTCTGTCTCTTTGTTAGAGGCAGCTGAGAACAGACAGGCATCAGCTCTGGGACACTCTTTTGACATGTCAACAACATAAACATTGCCACTTCTTTGAGCAACAAGTTTAGTTTGACCAGATTTGATTATTGCTTCAATCTTTTTGACCATTTCTGGTCCAACAATCCTACAACAATCTTTTGTGAAGAATGACCCAAAACCCTTGTCACTCATTTGGGACACACTCAGAAGGTTGAATTTTAGATTGTCTATTAGATTGACATTTTGAAATTTTACTTTTCCAGACTCCACTGTTCCAGACCCCAGAACTTTTCCTTTACTATTATTCCCAAAGGATATATCACCCCCTCCATGGATTTTAAAGTGTTTGAGGAGGGCTTTACATCCTGTCATGTGCCTGGAGCCTCCACTATCTACATACCAAAGACTATCGAAGCATGCAGAAGCTCCCTGCACATGAAGTAAAAGGATTAGTTCATTAAGGTCTCCAAAGCCAACAGGGCTTTGGATGGGGTCTCAACAGTGTCTGGGATGGATGTAGAATGATGGACAGTGGTTAGGTCAGGAGTTTGAACTGTTTTAGGACAGTGTTTCTCTAACCACTGTTGTGGGTCCTGACCAATCATCTGCTGGTAACCAAAAGGATGCTTGTTCACTTTGGGTTTAGAGGGCCTTTTGTAGGCCTCATAAACGTGAGGAATCCTTTGGTAAGACTGTTTTTCTCTGCCTTTTCTGAACTGATTGGCAGGGGGTGCATCAGTAACCTGAACATCTCTTTTGACAGATGTTTGGTTCAGCTGTTTTGTAACAGCTGTTTGAACTGGCACAAACAGTGGTTGTTTATTGGTGAATTTGACAGATGTTGATGATGATGATGGACTCAAGGATGTTTTAGCAATGTACTCATTCTTTTTCACATCAAAGTTTTTGAGATACACACATGCTTGAGTTTTGTGGTTTGTTTTACCACAGACAATGCAACCTTCAGCTGAAACTATGACACTTGTTCTGTTTAAATCATATGCTTTTAAGTGGAAACAATCTTTTGTAAGATGATTCCTCTTCTCACAGAATTCACAAAACAAGTTATCAATTTTTTCTTTCTTCTTTCTCTTTTCAGACTCCTTTGCAACAGAGGTTTTAGCCACTGCTGGGATGTCCTTGAGAGGAATGACTTTAGCTTTTGGAGCCTTGACACCATCAATTGATGTAAAGTCCATTGGCTTGAAATTTTCAAGAATGTCACACTCATCAGACCATTTTGGTTTAAACTGGTATTCTTCAAGCTCCACAAAAGTAGAGGATTCCATTGGTCTGTCAAGTGTGATTTTGTTACCAAGTTTGTCAGTGATTTTCACTTCTTGGCCATTCTTGTTTTTGGGGATGAACTCAGTGGTTATATCAGTGGTTTGAACAGAGTTTTCAAAAGCAGTGTTTTCATCATCATGTTTTCTATACCCAACCCCAAACTTCACATTGCTTTTTCTCTGTTTTTCAAGCATAACCTCATATCCTTTGCAGGATTCCACCCATCTTTCACAAGTAATCTGGGCGAACTGCAACTCCTTTTTACAAACATGGTATTTTTCTACCATAGTTTGAAGTTGGGTTTTGGTTATACTCTGCTCTTCTTTTAGACAGCTGTTCTCCTTTTCTTTTTCAGTCAATTTGTTTTTAAGTTCTTTTTGTTGGTGCATGTTATATGACAACAGCTTTGGATTGGTCTTTGGATATTAAACAGAAGATTGGATCATGTAGACTTAAAGAAAAACGAGTTCTATGAAGCCCAATCAGTCCAAGTTTGTATTAAGTCTATTAGGCCCAAGTTATGTAACAAATGTAATATGGGCAAAGCCCAATTCGCAGGTCTTGGCTGTGTGTATATAAACAGCCTTAGACTAGAGTTTTGGGTTAGACACCTTAGACATTTTAGATAACAAAAGAGAGCATTCAAGTTTGAGAGTTTAAGAACAAAACAGAAATCGGCTGTTAGGTTCTTGTAGATCTTAGTGATTGTAAAACGTTTTCTAAGGTTTGATAATCACAGAAGATCAGTTTGAAAGTTTGTGTGTTTGTGTGTTCGTGTTCTTATTCATCTACATATTCTTGTTTCTGTGTTCGAAGATCAATCAAGGGGATTCCGCACCCTTGATAGATTAACAGTCTTGTTACGATCCATACGGGATTACGCGGACCTACATTTGGTATCAGAGCATTTGCTCTTGTGCGTGGTTCAAGACTGATCGAAAGGATTCAAGTTGTGTTTCGGTTGAAGAAATTTTGGTGTCTCACTCATAACTTTCGTGAAGAACAGCAAGAACAAGGAAGAACAGTTCAAAATTCTGAGTTTTGATCTGTTTTGGTAGTTGGTCGTTTGGAAATTTCGAGTTAAATTTCGGGGTTGTTGCGAAGAACAGGAAGAACACTTGAAGAACAGGAAGAACACTTGAAGAACAGTTTAAAATTCGTGTATTTTAATCTGTTTTGATCATTGTTTTTGACTGTTTTTGTGTTTGTAGGGAAGACTTTGCTTGGATTTCGTGGGAAAAACAGCTGCTGCAATTATCAGGAGCTGCTGATTAAGTTCTGGATTGTCAGCTGCTGCATGTTTCAGGATTGGGTGGCTGGGTGGCCCAATCAGCTGATCAGCGATTTTAACAGATTCGCAGATTCGGTGACCGGCGAAGTTAAATCCAAAGGCGACTTTGGTAACCGTGTAATCGTCCTCAGCGAGATTATTACGGTTTTTCGGCGATTTTACTGATCGTTGTAATAGCGAAATAGGCGAGCGAAATTGGCAGCGAATTTGACTGTTTAGCGACATAATCAGTGAAATTGGACAACTTACTGATCAGCGAAATTAATCACTAATCCAGCGAATTTACCACCAAACTTAAAATCAGCAAACTTAAAAAGGTGGAATTTCAGTTGGCAAGCGTCGGAAAAATTTCAGTGTTTTGCAAATAGAAATTGATCCGTAGCTCGTTTGAAGAAACTGTTTGCACCGTTGAATTGGTGGGATTTTTAGGACCAAAAAAAAAAAAAAAAAAAAAAAAAAAAAAATTAGATATTAGATATTAGATATCATTGGATTCGTCTTTTCGAGACGATTCTAACGGTGTAATTTGATAAAAACAGTTTTCGGATAATATTTGTACGGTTTTATCAGTTCGCTTACGGTAAAAGCTTAACAAGGACCAGCAGAGAAGTTAGATTTGGATTTTGATTCAGGTTATCAAAATTCATTTGAACTTTTACGCTGCGTGATGGCTAAGATGGATAATGGAAGTGAGGTTGTTAAGAACTGGCCAAAGCTTTTAAATGTCAATGAATATGCTGAATGGAAAAAGAAGGTTGAGGCATATGTTCAGAGTAAGGATACGAGAATGTGGAGTTGTATGATTGATGGATATGTTGCTCCTGCACGTCGTGTTGAAGGAAGAGTTAAGGTGATTTCTTATGACAAGATGGATGAATCTGAGAAACAATTGGTTGATGCTGAGAAGAGAGCTTTAGCAGTGATCAAGAAATCCTTACCTGAAGGCATTAAGCATACCTTCAAGAACTACGGAAATTCTAGAGATCTGTGGGAAGCTTTAGAAAAACGTTATCAGATCTCTTCAAAAGTAACTACTTGTGATCAAGCATTGGTAGCTGAGCGTGCAGTTGTGACGATTGAAGAGGAAGCTGCTGGGGTGGAAGAGTACAAGGAAGCAGATGAGGAAACTGCTGAAAAGAAGGGTGCAGAAGTTTCAAAGGGCCTGAAGGATGTGAACGGACTTACAGCAGAGGTAAAGGTATCATCAGAATCTGTAAGTCATACATGTCTAAATTGCACTGAACTACAGGTTAAAGTTGACAGACTATCGGAGCAAAACAAAATTCAGTCAGCTGAATTAGAAAAGTTGAAAGAGTCAAATGTTCTTTTGATTAAACGAGAGTCAGATTGTTTAGAAAAACTCAAATCAAATGAACAAGAAATCAGTAGTTTAACAAGCAAAGTCAATGAAAAATTACAAATCATTGATTTGGCTCGTGAAACTCTGATAGAAAAGACTAATGAGCTTTTAGAGAAGTACACAGAATTGGCTGATGCACAAGTCAAAATTGTTGAACTTCAAGGGAAGTTAGATAATTTTGGGAATTCTTCGTTAGTCAGGACTCAAATTCAAAAGGGTTTAAAAAGGAGTAATGATAAAACAGGGGTGGGGTTTACTAAAGCTTCATCTTCTGGAAATCAAGACTACTCATTTTTACCAACTGAAGATGAGCTAACTGATTTTGTAACCACTTCACAAGAGGTAGTGGATCCGATAGCTGTGGACTTGCCAAATAGTCCAGTTTCTTTGAAAGAATCCGTTGGGTCTAACAGTACACCTCATAAAGTGGATGAGGATACTGAAGACAAAAAGGCCAACACATTTAAAAAGGGATCAAACAAAAGGAAAACTTATAAGAAAAGATACTGTTTTAAATGTCACAACAAAGGGCACGTGGCGAGTTGTTGTCCTTTGAAGAAAGGTAAACAAAAAGTTGATGAGGTTAAAGAAGAGAATCAGGTTGGGTCAACCAATAATGTAAAATCAAGTTGTCAGACAAAGAAACCTGAATCTAAATCAAAACCCTCAACTTCGAGAAGATTTGATAGACCAAGAAGTAATTCTCCTCAATTTAATCTTCATAATGGTAAATCAAATCAGTTTCAAAGTCAAAATAGAAATTTTGGATATCAAAATCGATACCAAACTGCTGGTAATCGAAATTTTCAACAAAGAAATGGACATAGGGGTTTTAGTAACTCAAATATTCAACAACATCCAAAATTTTTTCAAAATTCATGGTATAATAATGGGAGAAGTAGGTATCAAGATAATAATTTTCAAAGGTCAGAAAATTCGAGAGGTTATTGGAACTCTCGCAATCAAAGACCTAATGCAAATTATCAATCTTGTTCAACAATGGGGGAGCAATCCACGACTCCAGTCAGGAGTGATGGATATTGGATAGAAGCATCTTATGTGGATTTACATGGTCGACCCAAAACCGGTAAGGTTTGGGTTCTTAGGTCTAACTGAGTTGTTGAGTGATTGCAGGATGACCAAGGAGGACTGTTGATGTGTTCAACAGTGGTTATTCCTGTAAAGCATCTGAGGTAAATAGTAGGTCAACATGGGTAGCGAACTATTTATTTTAGTGATTGGTTGATGTTTTTGTGCTGAAAAACGGTTAATTGAATTACACCGAGTTGACACAGAAGATAACCTTGCTAATCTTTACACAAAAGCTTTTGATCGAGCTCGCTTTGAACACTTAGTCGAACTCAACGGGATGAGGAATCCTGAATAACTGGTTTTCCATAAGAATTTTTGTAAATAGTTTACTGCTTTCTTAAAAATCAAAAATACAAAAACATTTGAAAAATCAAAAAAAAAAAAAAGAAAATCAAAAATTGAGTTATCACTGTGTGAAAAAGAAGAAATGACAGTACATCGGCAAGTTAGACTGTCACACTGAAATTGAACCGTAAAATTGCTTAAAGTGTGATAGCAGCTTCATTATATGATGTACCAGTAGACAAAAGCATGAAATAATCAACTTACCAAAGTGATATAAACCTAAATGCACTGAGTATGAGTGGGGAACACATCAGTGGTGTATGGTTTAATGACCTTAAATCTTGCGTTGATAGATTGCCAAAGTCTGAGGTTTTCGGTCTTTATGCTGCTTATCATCTGGGTATCATGGTTGTTTCTTTTACCGAAACAAACGGAGACAAAGTCTAGATCTTCCATGATACCATACATACGTATACATACTGCATTCGACCTCAATAAGTGATCAACAATCACATGTCCCTCAAATAAGTGATAATATATCACATTTATCCGGGAGTCAAGTTCGTCTCTCTGCTGTACGAAAGTACTGACCTGTTCACGGACTTGCTCTTGTGCCCTCATGCATATGAAAATCAAGTTCCTCATCAATAAGTGATTCTATCACATAGGGCTTGTTTTCAATCAAAATAAGTGAGTTTCTCACATCATTTATACGATCAAACAGATGATAATCAGTATACTCACCTACTACGATGAATCTTTGTGCATACCTTGATCGCGGGGGTATATCCTGAAGTGGGACACACTCGTATTTCAGTATTAAAATTACCTTAACGTATCATACGGTAATGGTACTTGAAATGTTCATGCATTTTGTTTAGGTGGACAAACATACTGGTAATCGTCTTGAACTGCTTTTCACTAAAACTTGAATAAAGAATTATATAATTGTGTGAAACAGTTTGATTGTGCTGATATGATCTTCTTACCGGTGATTCTCACAAAAATAGAGTGTTTATTGCTTTTCGTATTTATCTGCTTTCAGAAAATATAAAAATCCAAAAATAGTGTCTTTTTCTGTTAAAATTCTTAATGTACGGAAAACTGTTATTCTTGGAGGAATTGTTACTGATAGGGGGAGACTGTGTTAGAAAGTGGGTTCAAAATTTGTTTTTAATCATGCAGGTTATAAGGTGTTTGTTTAAAATTTGTGTGTGTTGGTGCTAAATTTGAAAACGCTTAATCTGATACAGTATAACAAATCTCTTGAATAATAATAATTCTTTAACTATGTTGAAAAATTCTTATGGTTTCTCGAGATGTTTGTTTTATAGTATACAGATTGAAGCAGTTTGTTGATGAGAAGTTGCTGTGAAGAGAGGAGGAGTTTGTTGCTGCTTGGTAGAATCCTCCTTCTACAATGCAGAGTGGATGCTGTGAAGACTTACATGGAATGCTGTCTCAAAACTTGGAAGATTTGGTGATTGGATGCATCAGCTTAGGGGGAGTCTGATGCTGACAAAGACAGAATTCATGTTGAAGCCTGTTGCTGACAAAGACAGAATTCATGTTGAAGCTGACGCTATCCAAAGACCAAAGACTGTGAGATTCTGAAGACTAAAGTTTCCTTTGCAAGCTATTGTCCAGGGGGAGTTTGTTGGTGCATGTTATATGACAACAGCTTTGGATTGGTCTTTGGATATTAAACAGAAGATTGGATCATGAAGACTTAAAGAAAAACGAGTTCTATGAAGCCCAATCAGTCCAAGTTTGTATTAAGTCTATTAGGCCCAAGTTATGTAACAAATGTAATATGGGCAAAGCCCAATTCGCAGGTCTTGGCTGTGTGTATATAAACAGCCTTAGACTAGAGTTTTGGGTTAGACACCTTAGACATTTTAGATAACAAAAGAGAGCATTCAAGTTTGAGAGTTTAAGAACAAAACAGAAATCGGCTGTTAGGTTCTTGTAGATCTTAGTGATTGTAAAACGTTTTCTAAGGTTTGATAATCACAGAAGATCAGTTTGAAAGTTTGTGTGTTTGTGTGTTCGTGTTCTTATTCATCTACATATTCTTGTTTCTGTGTTCGAAGATCAATCAAGGGGATTCCGCACCCTTGATAGATTAACAGTCTTGTTACGATCCATACGGGATTACGCGGACCTACACTTTTAAAGACCTTTCAAATTTGACCTCATCAGACAAGATTTTATCCCGAAGGTTTTCATTCACCTCTTTAATGTTAGCAAAAGCAATTATGCAATTGTCAGAACACAGTTTTTCAAGAACTTGAGGAGATACCTTGGCAGCTGCCATCATTGCACAATCACATTTATGATCTTCTTCATCATCAGCTATCACCTTCTTTTCACCAGCCTTTTCTTCTTTCTCTTCTTCTTTGTCCTCTACGGACCATGGATCTGTCATTGGTTCAATCAGAGTACCTGAACTTTCTTCCAACAGTAATTCACCAGCCATAGCAATAACCACTGCTTCAGTCACCTCTTCCACTGTTTCAAAGCACTGCTGTTCCTCCTCAGTTTCAACCCCCTCCTGTATTGACTCTAATGCCATCAAACAAAATTCATCATGTGAAGAATCATTAGAAGCATAGAGTGCAAAATTTTCATCATTAAGGTCTTCAGGCATACTGCTCCAGTCAACAAACCCTTGAGTGAAAAAACTTTGTTGATCTGGTTGTGCTACTGCTGGAGCAGTGGTTTGAGGTGCAACAGGTTGCAATTGTACCTGTGGAGCAGGGGTTTGAACATATTGGATTTGTGGAACAGTAGTTTGGACATAATGTACTGGCACAGGGGCAGCAGCATAGTGAGCAGTGTTCACTTGAGCTGCTGGGGCATATTGGGCATAGTGCACAGTGTTTTGGTTTTGAGGTCTAGGATTTGAGCTAGGATGAGTAATGATGGGACCAGTAGTTTGACTCCTACATTCTCTAGCGAAATGTCCCAACCTATTACACTTGTAGCACTTGATTTTCGATTTATCCAACCATACCCTTAGATTCCCATGCAAACCTGGGAATTTTCGCCCTGTTCTTTTGTAGAACTTGCTAGTTCTAACACTTAACAAGGCCAGTTGGTGCAGGATGTCCATTTCCTCTAAATCAGTGGGATCGAAATGTTGCAAATCATTTAATTCAAAGCTTAAATTGTCTGACATCTGGTTTTCATTTGCAGTAAATGCATAACTAGCAGAGTGAGGATCAGGGTTGTTAAAATTTGCACCAGCAGTTATGTCAATGAAGTGATCATAACCCTGATCCTTACCACTGTTCCCAGATTCTTCTTGACCAAGAAGAGCAGTATTACCGAAAGTGTAGTCATCGGTAACTTTTCCTGACTCTTGTAACCTCCTTTTCTGGTTCAACTCCCTTTCGTAGGTCAGGAGTCGACCGTGGAGTTGGGTCAAGGTCAGATCCTTGAATTCAGGTGAGTTTCGGGTGACAAAAGCTATGGTGTCCCATTTTTCTGGCAGTGACCTGAGGAACCTGCTATTTTGAGTTGAGTTTGTAAAAGTGGTATTAACAAGCCTCAGTTCACTGATGAGACAGCTGAAACGCTCAAATTGTTGCGTTAGTGATTCACCTTTAACGTAGCAAAATGTTTCATACTGTTGGTTCAGGATTTCCCTATTGTTTTCTATTACTTCCTCAGTTCCCCCAAATTGTTCCTTAAGTGCGTCCCATAACTCTTTGGCACTGTTACAATGTAACAGTCCAGCATATATCTCATTGGGCAGCGCAGATGCTACGATGCTAAACGCTTTAGCATCTAGTTCGATCTTTTGAAAGTCGGTTTCGGTATAATTTTCAACTGGTTTTGGAACGAACTTTTTAGCATCTTCAGCGCTTGGCACTGAAGGAACATGGGGACCATAAATGACAGACTTCCAACAACCTGTGCTTTGTTGAGCGAGGATGTGACCCATCCTCCTCTGCCAGATGTTGTACTCATTTCTTTTAAGCATAGGTGGTTTAAAAAGCGAGCCGATGTTGTTTTTATCATCCTGAGATTGTGACGTCATTCTTGTTGTTTTACAGACACTGAGAAATCAACTTTAATGGTGATTAATCCTTGCTCTGTTTTTCAACGGACGAACAAACGATCAGTATCAACTGTTATGAGCTGAACTATTTACATCAAAATGATTGTTAAATCAAATTTGACTGTCCTAGCTCTGATACCAATTGTTGGATCTGAGTTTCTTTTTTATTGTACTTTTGTTTGAAATTAAGATGGAAAATGAAAGAGTTGTGCAGCGGAAATAAGATGAAAGCAAACTTTGCATACAATCAAATGAGAGTAATACTTTAATCAAACATCTTTACACAATGAATCGAAAGATTGAATTTATTTCAACAACGATTACAATGATTGATGTAAGAATGCAAACTCCCCCTCAGCCAGAGCTCAGTAGTTTGTTTGTGCAAAGAAGACGATGTGGTGAAAGAGCTAATAGAACAGTACAAAGTACTGAACTATTTATAGGCACTTGCAAACCACTGAGCATCTTAGCTGATGTCACCATGAAAGTGACATCTAACCTCCTAACAAACTCTAACCTCTGATCTATACAAACACTGATGTAGTAACTACTGCTATTACAATCTAATACATAAAAGACACATAAACCGCTGCTGCATCCTTCCACTGCTGTGAACCCAGCAGTGCTTGTCCGGATCAGCAGTACTTGACTCAAGGCAGTAGATTGAGTCAGCAGAGCTTTGGTCTTCTATCAGTTTTTAACACTTGGTAGTAGATGCAAGGCAAGCAGTTGTGGAACAGCACTTGGTAAGATCAGTAGATAGGAGATCAGCAGATACAAAGCCACTTTCAAGGGGAGAGATTTGCATGAACTAATCTGTAAACGTCTGCTTATTCTGGATCCACTGCTCTGATCCAGTTTTGGCTTTAATTATCTGTTCCTCTGGTAGGGTTCAATCCCAACAATACCTATGTATAGGATCACGAACCGATGTGATAAGGTTCGTTTGGGCGAACGGTTGGGTTGCAATCTCCTCCCAAAACCTAGCCAAATCTGTCGAATCCAAATACTTCGGCCGAGGATGAGTATACACACCCCTCAAACCATTGACAAACTCATCTGTCTATACCTCCTCCACAGTATAAAAACCTAAGGCCACTCCAAATTGAGGAATACTCATCTCGTACAAATTTCGGCCCAATGAAAATGACACCGCGTTATTCTCCGCAAAAGTACCCTCTTTATGATGGAAGGTACAACGGAATTCAAGTGTAAGTTCAGTATATTGCGGCCAACGACAATCCATTGCCGCTCTCAATCGTGGCCCTAACAACTCCGCCACCCGATCACTCGCTCCCATACTTTGCAACCACTCCCAATTTATCGTACGATGCTCCAACATGTGAGTTACCGCAGATTTCTTTAGTTTCACCCTCTCGTCACTGTCTTCTTCAAAGTCTAAGACCGGGTGATCAACAATCCTCTCGACACGGGAATACACTCTCCTATCAAACCCCCGATACTTGATCTTCCTTTTTCTTAGGTTTGATGATGAACCTTCACCCGACATGTTTCTACAAAACAAGAAAGATTTGACAAGAAAACAATGCAGAAAGTCAGTAATCACAAACTATTTTTGGTGTTTTTAAATTTTTTTATTTTTTTTATTATTATTATTATTATTTTTTTATATAAATAAAAATTAGAATAGCCGTATAGCATTTCGTTCGCGGCTAATTCTGAAAATAAAGTTAAAGAAAAACAATGGGTTACCGTTTACAAAAGCGTAAGTTACACATCATTCTACCCGAATGGAGATTGAGTACGGGCAAAATGTTGTGAACTTGTACGTGCATATAAGTAAACCCGACACTAGACTCTAAATACTACTTCTAAAACGACTATTAGACTCACTAACTCGAACAACCTAAGACTCAATGTATACTATCTCCTCCCGGCACTTTAATTGTCCTCAATTAAGTATAAGTGCCGAAATATCCCCACACTTGAGGCGAAACACGTGAGAGTTTGACTTTTTAAACCTTAACGCAACGTTTGTGGCAACAAAATCCGTTTAGAAAACTAATCACATTTGCAAAAATTAGTTCAACAACCTATTTTTTAACAAAAAGTCTTTAGTTATAGCCAAACAAACCCGTAAAGCTCAAACATGTTGTCTAGTTGTCCAAACATACCTCACAAGTCTCAAACAACCCAAAGCAAACCAACCCGAACCATCCGCAAACCCCATTGTATGTAAACATCCCAAACATAACCACCCGCATACCACTAACATCACAAACGGGTCAAAAATCCTAACTTTAGCAACCTAAACAAACCCTAGATCTAAAACATGACTGACCCGACACTACAACTAAGCAATAAAGTTACCTACTAGCGAGAAATCACAGAAATCATACCTTGGATTCGGATTTAGCAAGAAAATTGAGACCTGGAATTTGTGGTGCACGAATTTGTCCAAAAAAACGAAAATGCAGCGCGAAATCGGGTGAAATTGATGGTTAAGATTGTGGGGAATGTGATTGTGGTGATTTAGGAAGAAGAATGGAGTGATTTGGTGGAAAAACGAGTGAGTTATGGTGATTTAGGTGATTTTCGCTATTTAGGGTTTTTAGATATGAAAAGGTAAAGTGTTTCAGCTACAGGTTCACGAAAACATGTTTAAACCGGTTCTGGGGGGTCTCGCGTCACGCCAGGGGTTCATGGGGGGTCTCGCGTCACGCGGCGGGTCGGAAAAGAATTAATTTTGAACTTCTTACCTTAGCGCGACGCTAAGGCCCTTGGCGTCACGCCAAGGGTCGTTTTTCACAGGGAGTTTCGTCCAGTTTGTTGTTCCATGCCTTAGAAAAATTTTCAAAAACTTTCCAACCATCAAAACACTTCAAATTTTTTTCTAAGTGTCTAAGAAACATACCTGGGACCTCTTTTCTCATGCTTTTTCCCGTTCCATAGCGGTGACGAATCCTGCAAAATTCTCGACAACACAAAACAAAGACCGAAAAACTACGGAAAGACACGTTAGAACACGAAAGTACTCAAATAAAGACTCTTATACAAATGATACAAAATGTACACTTGGGCTTTCACCCAACACACTAATTGGCGGATTTAGGTGGGATTTTGAGAGGAGTTACCTCCCTCTCATCCTTGTTTATCGCTCCTCCAATGTAATGCTTCAAACGATGGCCGTTCACCATCCAACTACGGCCATCCGCCTCATCCAAGATCTCCACCGCTCCATACGGAAACACATAATGAACCATATAAGGTCCCAACCACTTCGATTTCAACTTACCCGCAAAAAGCTTCAACCTTGAGTTGTCAAGAAGCACTTTATCGCCTTTTCTAAACTCCTTCACTTTCCTCAACCTCCTATCATGCAACAACTTCGTTTTCTCTTTAATTCCCAACGATCGAGCATACGCCGTATCCCTAAGCTCTTCAAGCTCATGAATTTGAAAGAAACGCTTCCTACCGGCTTCGGTCATGTCTAAATTAACGGATTTCAATGCCCAAAGCGCTCTATGCTCTAATTCCTGGGGAGATGACAAGTTTTTCCGTAGACGATCATAAAAGGTGTAGTTCCTAAAGGCGTCTTGTAGGCGGTTCTAAATGCCCACAATGCATCGTCTAGCTTGTCGGACCAATCTTTCCTATTTTTACCAACTGTTTTCTCTAATATTCGTTTAATACCGCGATTCGCATTCTCCACTTGTCCACTCGTTTGTGGATGATATGCGGTAGATAAACGATGAGTGACACCGTAGCGTGCAAGCAACTTCTCCATCAATGCATTGCAAAAGTGAGTGCCACGGTCACTAATTAAGGCTTTAGGAGTACCGAATCGTGAAAAGAGCTACTTAAGAAATTTCAACACTACCCGGGCTTCATTTGTGGGAAGAGCTTGAGCCTCAACCCATTTAGACAAATAGTCGATTGCCACGAGTATGTAATGATTTTCTTTAGAGTTTGGGAAAGGTCCCATGAAATCGATGCCCCAAATGTCAAAAACCTCCACGACTTGTATGGGATTTTGAGGCATCTCATCTTTGGCGGAAATATTGCCGGTTCGTTGACATGCATCACACATCTTCACGAACTCCTCGGCATCTCTAAGAACGGTAGGCCAATAGAAACCACAATCGAATACCTTTTGGGCGGTGGTGTGTGCACCATGGTGTCCTCCCATAAGGCCTTCATGCACATGCTTTATAATGTTCCACCCTTCCTCTCTCGACACACAACGTCTAAGAACCCTATCTCCTCCTATCCTAAAAAGAAAAGGATCGTCCCAAACATACTTTCTCGTTTCACTAATAAGTCGCTTCCTTTGTTGTGTAGACATCCCTTTCACAATATCGCCACTAGAGATATAATTTGCTAAGTCGCAAAACCATGGCAATCCTTCTTTCTCGGCTTCAACAAACTCTATAGACTCGTGAGGGAACGTGTCTCCAATCTCCTCCTCACGAATCTCTTCCCTCTTGGGGTCCTCTAACCGCGATAAGTGATCGGCCGCCACATTTTGGCCCCTCTCTTGTCCCTAATCTCAATATCGAACTCGCTAAGCAAAAGAATCCACCGAATGAGTCGGGGTTTAGCGTCTTTCTTTTGAAAGAGAAAACATAACGCGGAATGATCGGTGAAAACTATAGTCTTGGATAAAACGAGGTACGAGCGGAATTTATCAAAAGCGAAAACTATGGCTAAAAGCTCTTTCTCCATGGTAGTGTAGTTTTCTTGAGCATCATTGAGCGTTTTGCTCGCGTAGTAGATGGGGTGGAAGTGCTTATCCTTTCTTTGTCCTAATACCGCTCCAACGGCATAGTCACTCGCATCGCACACGAGCTCAAAGGGCAAGCTCCAGTCGGGCGAGATAAGAATAGGTGCACTAACCAACTATTCCTTCAAGAAGTTGAAGGCCTTAAGACACTCCTCGTCGAAAATGAATGGAACATCTTTCTCTAGCAACCGGGTCATGGGGCGGGTGATTTTTGAGAAATCCCTAATAAAGCGTCTATAGAAGCCCGCATGCCCTAGAAAACTCCTAATCGACTTAACACTCGTGGGTGGAGGTAACCTACTTATGGTATCTATTTTCGCACGATCTACCTCTATACCCTCTCTCGATATCTTATGCCCTAGTACTATACCTTCCGTCACCATAAAGTGACACTTCTCCCAGTTTAGCATAAGCTTCGTCTCTACACACCGCATGAACATCCTCTCCAAATTCTTCAAGCACACCTCGAAAGAATCACCATAAACTGAAAAATCATCCATGAAAACCTCCATGGAAGTCTCTATCATATCCTGAAATATGGCGACCATACAACGCTGAAAGGTAGCCAGAGCGTTACATAACCCGAACGGCATGCGTCGGTACGCATAGGTGCCATAGGGGCATGTGAAGGTGGTCTTATCCTGATCCTCCGGTGCGATGGGGATCTGGAAGTAACCGGAAAAGCCGTCTAGAAAACAATAAAATTGTTGACCGGCGAGACGCTCCAACATTTGATCTATGAAAGGCAATGGGAAGTGGTCTTTACGGGTGGCATCATTCAACTTTCGGTAGTCGATGCACACGCGCCAACCCGTGACCGTACGTGAAGGGATAAGCTCGTTCTTTTCGTTTATGACAACGGTCATCCCCCCCTTCTTGGGAACAACCTGTGTGGGACTAACCCAAGGTGAATCAGAAATGGGATAGATCATCCCGGCATCTAAGAGTTTAAGAACCTCCTTTTTCACTACATCTTGCATGTTGGGGTTAAGCCTCCTTTGTGGTTGCACCACCGGTTTATAATCATCCTCCATGAGTATCCGGTGGGTGCAATAGGAAGGGCTTATGCCCTTAATGTCGGACAACCTCCATGCAATGGCCTCTTTGTTGGCCCTCAAAACATCTAACAACCTCACTTTCTCACTCTCCTCTAACTCGGATGAAATAATAACGGGTAGCTCGGAACCCTCCCCTAAGAAAGCATACTCTAAATGAGATGGAAGTACCTTAAGTTCTAAGGGTGGGGGTTGGGTGGTGTCATCACTAACCGCTAACAAATCGGGGATTAAAGGAATCCCCTCCTCTTCAACTTCACCTACACTCTCCAACTCCTCTTCTACCTTCTCTCCTACCACTAGGTCCGCTCCACTAATGTACTCTAAGCAATGGTCGACACACAAGATAAACGAGTTCAAAAAGTAGACGGAATGGCAAGGACCACTATAGTCATCCGAACCATTCGGGTGGTTCATGGAACGCTCTATCTCAAATGTAACTCTCTCCTCACCGACCCTAAGAGTGATCTTACCATCATGGACGTCTATAAGGGCCTTAGCGGTACGTAAGAAAGGACGACCTAATATAATGGGAACTCTCTCATCCGCTTCCATATCTAGAATTACGAAATCGGCGGGAAACACGAATTTGTCTACCTTAACTAGCAAGTTCTCAACTATACCCCTAGGGTATTTAACGGACCGATCGGCTAAAGACAATGTCATTCGGGTAGGTGCAAGCTCTCCTAGGTCTAGCTTCTCATAAAGAGAAATGGGCATCAAGTTGATACTAGCTCCTAAGTCGGCTAAAGCTCGAGTGTTGGTATTACTACCGAATAGACAAGGAATGGTAAAAATACCCGGATCGGTAAGCTTTTCGGGAAGCTTATTTAACACAACGGCGGAACATCCCCCATTCAATGGGACGTTAGACAACTCTCCTAATTTCTCTTTGTTCCTAAGGAGATCTTTCAAGAACTTCGCGTATTTGGGCATTGATTGGAGTGCCTCTATAAATGGAAGGTTAATCTTCAATTGCTTGAAGATGTCCAAAAACTACCCGTATTCCCTTGAGTATTTTTTATTTTTAAGGCGTGAAGGAAACGGAACATACGCATGGTTCACTAAGGGTGGAGGTCTAACGTCTATTGGGGTTCTCTCAACTTTCTTCTCACTTTGAGACTCACCGGGCTATGCGGTACTTGCTGGGCTTAACCTCTTTTGCACTTTGCCGGGAGCCTCCATTTCGATCTCTTCATCTATCACATCTCCCTCTTCATCAACTACTCTCTCCTCGACTCTAGGGTTTCCTACGGTCTTGCCACTACGAGTGGTAATGGCTTTAGCATGGGCATTAGGGTTCGGTTGGGTGTTACCCGCAAAGTGACCGGGTAACCTCTCTTCTAACTTTCTAGACATATCCCCTACGACTCTTTGAAGGTCTTGGAAGGATGCTTGATGATTCTTAAGCATTAGGTCATGTTCACTAAGGGTCTTTTGAGTGGTTTGGTCCCTAATAACTAGTTGACTCATCATGGACTCCATTCTCTCTATGCTACCCCCTAAATCAAAACTTGGACCTTGACCTGTTTGACCTTGGTTATTTGACCCCCCATCCTTGACCTGCCCATTGAACCCTTTGTTGAACTGCCCACTTGAACCCCCACCAAAGAGTGAATTTTGGCCCCTATTTGGGTTTTGAGCCATTTGAAAGCCAGGAGGTCCATTTGGGCGAAAAGTGTTATTATTGAAGTTATTATTATTATGCCAACCCGACCCAAAATTTTTATTACCCCCAAAACCGCTAGGTTGACCTCTACCAAACCCTCCTCCTACAAAGTTGACCTGCTCCTCTCCAACAAGTAATGGACACGAACTCGTGTCGTGACCCCCACGACAAAACTCACATTTGTCTACCTTAGCCTTAATTTCTTTAAGTTCCCTAGTCACGTTTTCCAAGACAACAGCTAAACTAGGATCCATGGTGACATGGTTCACCCCTCGGGCGGGTGCACTAGTAGTGGTATTAGAATTACCACTTTGATATCGCTAATCGGATCGTGATTGGGATTGAGACTGAGCAAATGCCTCAAAACGCTCTAGACACTCTGCAACTGTAAGAATACCCATCATATCCCCCCCCCCCCCGCATTCGCATCGAACCTATCACGAGTCTCTTGGGTGAGACCGTTATAGAATTTCTCACACAAAGCCCAATCGGAAAGACCATGCTGGGAGCAACGAGCACAAAGGTTTTGGAAACGCTCCCAAGCAAGGTAATAAGGCTCGTCGGGCTCCATGCGGAAGGAGTGGATTTGGTCCCTAAGACGTGAGGCTTTTGCGGGCGGGAAGTATTTGTTCAAAAAGGCTTGACGAAACCCCACCCAAGTGGTAAAGGTTCCGGTTGGTTGAGAGTCCAACCAAGTAGCCGCACGGCCGGCTAATGAGAATGGGAAAAGCTGTAGGTAGGTGGCATCATTGGGTGCACCGTGAAGGTTAAAGGTAGCTAGGATGCGGGAGAAACGGTTTATGTGGGCCGGGGCGTCCTCATCGTCTCGACCATGGAATTGGATGGTATTGGTTATAGCCTGCATGGCATAAGATGGAATCTACCATGAGTTCTCACTAACGATGGGTGGAACGGTGATGGGTGAAGCAAGGCCGGTGAAATCCTGAGTGGCTTGCTGATGGACGGTTTGCCTAGGGTTTGCCATTGGTTCTAAGTTTGCTGGATTGCTAGAGGTACTAGAAGTAGGGCTATCGGGTGGGGAAACCTTAGGTGAGGTTTTAGGTGAATGGTTAGGCGAAGGTGGTGGTGTAGGAGGTGGGGTGGGTAACGGGGTGGAATCGAAATTGGGGAAACGAGATGAAGATGTAGAAGTAACCTGTGGGCCTTGGCCCAATTGAGATGATGACTGCTTGACTGGTGGTGGTGGTCCGTGCGAGCGCAGATGTGGCATCCACAGCAAAGCAAAAACCTGAACACAAGAAAAGCAAACAATAGTTACCACGACTCAAGATGAAAATTAAAAGACACAAAACAAAGTAAACACGTAGCACGTATTTGTCAAGTAAATCTATCAAAGCTAATGAACGCAATTACCAAGAGTCCCCGGCAACGGCACCAAAAACTTGATGTGTGCTAAACAGACTATAAAAAAACAAACTAAATTAGACTCTCTATTCTAGACACTATAAAGCTTTAATTCTAGACTCGACCAAAAACCACACAATCGGCAAGTGTACCGATCAATGTAGTATAACCTAGGAAGTCCGGATATCGAACCACGAGACTCTATAAATCACGTAAACTAGACTCTGATAGACGCTGACAGACATGACTTAACTTGTTTATTTGTTTGGGGGGGGGGGGGGTTACGGAAAATCTAAGAAATCTATATTAAACTACTAAGTAGACTAAAGCTAGACTAAAAACGAATGAAGACTGTGGACTTTACTTATATGAGAACGGGACCACCTAGACAAGAATCCTGGATCGTTTTTAAGAGATTACCGATTAAGTTAAATGCATGAATTATGGAACCAGGATCTTAAATTACTAAACCTATTAAGAACCATCGAGGCCCCTCGACCCTTCTCAAGGAGAAACCTGTGGAGCTACCTAGGCCGTTAATCCTACCGGTTATTAGACGCTTTTCCAATTGTCTAATTATTGTGTAAGTACCCTAATGTTAACCTATTCTTTTCCAATCCTAGATCTAGGGTAGTTTGAAGTAATTAATTTGACTTGATAGACTAATAAAACCGACAGGTAAACCAAGACATGACCTTTTCCAAGGACTATCTAAAGCAATTCGCCCGGTAAGACCTACCAATAGCCCCTCACTTTCCAGGTATTAGGACTAGTAGAACACTAAGACTTAGCAAATTATTACCACTTACTTCTAGAGGTTATCGGCCGATTCTCCCTAAAGAGTGAAGGTTTTCTAACGTGATATAGACACTCACCGAAACCCTAAACCCTAATATGACTCTACGTTGTGATATAGACCGTCACTAAGAATCATATGAAGCAAGTAATAACAATAAACCAATTCAAAGCACGCATACACATCAAATCATTAAAACCGCTTACTAAACACAATCACCCATAACAATCATGCAAATAACAAAAACCTGTAAAATCTTTATATTAATCCATTCATCAAGTCTAGGTGTTTATGAAATTAGCCAAGCATCTCAGTAAATGAAAACAAAACAAAGATGTCTAGAACAGAATTCATTGTAACAAAGTTCCAAGAAAGTAATCGACAAAACAAGGGATTAGAAAACCCGATAGATTCTTCGATTCTTCACTCTCGACTCGTACCAATGATTCCAACGCCTTAAAATCTTCGATTGCTTGCCAAGAATGCTCCCAGATTGCTCCAAAGAACTCTAAATTCGTAACTAGGGGTTCAATTAAGTTTCTTGGGAATAATTAAACCAAACCCTAGCTGGAAACAATGATTAATCGAATTAAGACCCCTCGCGCGACGCTAAGGGGGTGTCGCGTCGTGCGGCGCCTCCATTGTCAGATTTTCTTGATTTTTTTATTTTATTCAATTTCCAGCTTCTTTGACGCGCATACGAATCCCGTTTTTCTTCCGAACTGCTCGTTTTGACTCGTTTTTCATCACTTTAAGCTACGGGACCTGAAATCAAAGCTTAATGTCAGCAGTATCACAATTCTAACCTAAACTAAACTCAAAACAACTTAAAACTGACCAAAATATACACTATAAACATATGTACTTTACAGTACATCACTTATAATGGTTTTTATAAGTAAAAAATGAAACTTATAAATCTATATAATATATATATTTAGGGAAATATATATCCACGCCCCGCTTGCGGTATGCGCATATAATGTATATATGTGTGGGCCATCGGGGGGCAAAAGTAAAAGTGCACTAATTTTAACGTTATTTTACTAATTTCGTGAAAATAACGTTAAAAGTGGAGGACGGTTAATCATGCATCATGTGGTGGTGTTGATAGCTGAAAGACAAAAGGGTACATGCACTAATCGGTCTTTGTCCCGATTGCCGAGTGTTATGTGCCTTATGTCCAAGGCTTGATGCAAAACTACTATCGAGCCCGGGGTCTCACTGGAAGCAGCCTCTCTATTCCTACGTGGTAGAGGTAAGGTTGTCTACATCTTACCCTCCTCAGACCCTACCTTTGCTTTGCTATTGGTGGGATTTACTGAGTATGATGATGATGATGATGATGATGAGGGAAATATATATATTTAGAAAACTCATCAATGTGTATATACATTATGTGTTAAGTGTATGTCTTTAGACAGGTTAGGGTAATCTAAGTAATACACAAAGGATACCAAGAAAACACTTGAAAGATAACAAGTATATATACACATAAATACATATACACAATATCCTCAATCTACCAATAAATGGTAAATTAAACGGACTAAACGGAAGAGCGGACAATACGGAAGACGGAAGACGGAACCAAAAATTACAAGAAAATATTCCTAAGAAATAAAGAATATTTCAATTGACCAAATATGACATATAACTATAACGGTCGATCAAGGAATACATAACACACCAATACTTGAAATTCACCAAGTATGTAATACAGCGATACGTATATCCACACATAAATCCTAAACGGATATTTGGAAATGTTAAGGCATGAGAAAGATATATAAGAGGAGTTATATTACGACCTTTATTCATACAATGGCACAAATTGCACATACGATGCAAGATTGGCACATACAATGGTACAAATGCATACAATGGAATAATTTGCATATATAATGCAATATTTGCATATACAAAGTAATATTTGCATATACGAGGTAACATTTGCATATAGGGTGGTGTAAATGCGTACAATGGAATAATTTGCATATACCATAGAAAGAATATATATATTACCGATAACAAAATCCGAAAAGTTGAAAATCTATAAAATTACTAAGTATTTGATAAGGACATGAACACATTTAAAAGTCCTATACTTAGTGCAAATTTTATAAAAATGCAAGATTATGAAATGGACTCACAAAACCTATTATGGGCTAGGCCCAAATTACTTGAATACATGAGCATGACCCATTGACAAAATACATGGGCCAATAACAATAAATCATGGGCAAGGGGCCAATAACAATAATTCATGGGCAAAGGTCCAATAACATTAAAACATGGGCAAGGCCCAATAACATAAAAGACATGGGCTAGGCCCAATGACATAAAACATGGGCAAGGCCCAATAACATAAAATACATGGGCTAGGTCCAATGACATAAAACATGGGCAAGGCCCAATAACATAAAAGACATGGGTTAGGCCTAATGACATAAAACGTGGGCTAGACCCAAAGGCATGGGCTAGGCCCAATGACATAAAACATGGGCTAGGCCCAATGACATGGGCTAGGCCCAATGACATAAAACATGGGCTAGGCCCAATGACATGGGCTAGGCCCAATGACATGGGCTAGGCCCAATGACATGGGCTAGCCCAATGACATGGGCTAGGCCCAAAGACTTGGGTTAGGCCCAATGATATGGGCTCGGCCCAATGACACGCGTGCGAAGCACAAGGACATGTGAAGGGTGAAGCCTGTTCACACATGATTCAATACATACAAAATATATGTATACACTTATGAAATAATACATGTAACAATCGAACGAACGAACAAACTACCAACACTAAAAAATACAAAGTTTTTCCAAAATGACAAGCGAAAACATAATAAGAATTCAAGATGAACAACTTGTACGAGGTCCGATAAGACTTAGTGTCTAATAAAGTTAGTACACATGTAGGTTACTCATGCATACGGATGCTCACTTAAGGTATTACAATACACAGAACACAAACATGCGAGTTCATGTCCCTCCTTTCAATGATTTCAATTTTTTTTAACAATCGAGGGGAAATACATGTTATAACATACGGTATGTAAGTTATGGGTTTAGATGATAACATGATCAATGTGCGTAAGTAGGATGATGATATTAGTAACCATTAATCACTTAGTGACCAAGGTGCAAAAGATATAGATCTATCAAGCTTGAGACACGCTCCACTCCTGGTTGGTACCTTAGGAGTGATTTTGTGATCCCAATGATGTCAAAGTTATCTCGGGTTGGTTACTTACTTATGGCACATATGTCAGGGTGCAAGCTACACACTGATAGATCCTTAAAATCCATGAATGCTAACTACATACCATGATTTCATTACAAGATAACATTTATGAGATTTCATATGATAACAATAACTGCATGAACTCACTCAACTTTTGTTGACTTTTTAAAACTACACGTATTTCAGGAAACAAGACATGAGCCGGTGATAGACTACGGGAAACGGGAATGACATGACAATGAATGCCTTTTATGACAATAACAATCTTTTGTTCGAAGTGTAATGAAACACAATAACTATATTTTGGATAACACTGTAAACTTTTGTTTCAAATCAATACATATGGCATCGTTGTTAACTTATATTTGTTTACACTATTGGATGCAATGATTACCTTTCTTACGTCACACGTAACACACTTCCACAACTAGCAGGGTGTGACACCAGCAACTAGTTCGGTAGTAAGTAGGGACTTTCGTGACAGTGTTGAGTTTATTATCTAACATCGAAGTTAAACCAAAGTAATAAAAGTATTCCTCCCCGAAATATTAGTTTGTTTGTCTTCCCGGGACGCATGCTTGTGAAAGAATAGTGAACTCACCTTTGTTTGCTCGGTATTATAATGTACTTCTATCGTTAATTAATGGTTAGGCCCGTTACACGCGACCTAAAATATAATGTCATGTAAATGATTATACGAGTGGGGTTCTCCTTTACTCTAGTGTAAATGAGGAAATTCCACCTAAGCACACACAAACACATTTGCAAACACATTTGCAAACACATGTTCAGTTATCACATGCTTATCTCATCAAATTATATTCATTACATGCTTATAGGCGGCCCACTAAAACAAATATATATGTCAGCCCATTCATTTTATATAAGCACATAATATTATGCAAATAAGGAACTGACCCACTCAATCATAAAATAATGGGTTATTGGATCTGATCACCCCCAAGTCCCCAACTATTCGCTATTGGTCGTTGGCACTCTCAACTTTGACTTTGGCTCCCAACATTCCCAACTTAACACATAGTGTGTCATGACACCCCGTCGTTAACTATACACTAACTACGTTAGTTTTTTATGCTGATGTGGCCAATATTTGATGACGTGGCTTGTTTTTTTATGAGATGGCAAGGTTGACGTGGCCAATATTAATGTGGCATGTTGACGTGGAAATGTCTTATAAAAACCCCAATATCATAATAACATATCAAACCCTAGAAATCTAGAATCCCTAAGCAAAATCAAACAAGTCCAGTAGTATGAATATGAAGAAGGGTGGGTTAATCGCTCTGTCGAGTCTACCGTTCTGTTTACCGGAGAAACTAAACACAGGTGAGATTAAATGCAGGTCGATGTATGCATTTTTGATTTTTTTCATTCTCTCTCTTCTCTGTACACATAGCGGCTGCGTGCGGCGTTTCTGCATCGTCCGATCAAGTTCCGATGATAATTCCCGTACAACCGACGATGATGCCAGAAGCATACGCCAAAGACGCAATCATCTCATGGTTCCGAGGAGAGTTTGCGGCAACAAATGCGCTCATTGACACTCTATGCGTCCATCTTTCGCAATTAGAGGCTGAAAAACGTGATTACGAGACCGTTTTCGCCGTCACACACTGTCGTAGGTTGAATTGCATCCCGATTCTTCAGATGCAGAAGTGTTTCTCCATTGCTGACGTCAGAGCTCCGGAAGGTGATTCAGGAAATGACGAGACCTGGAGACATGAGAAAAGTCAGATAAGTGAAGGTGACGTTGTGTTCTTCAATGGTGAATGAGAAAACGGTTGAAGTTTTGTTTGAGTGTGTTGATAATAATGAAAATGGTGAATACGTTGTTGCTGATGATCATTGTTAAACTAATATATTCCTGAAACATTTTTTTTTAATTTCATCGAGTTTGATTTTGCACAGGGATTCTAGGGTTTGATATGTAATGATTTTGGGGTTTTTATAAGGTGTTCATGAATCCTTTTATAAGTCAACATGCCACATTGGATGATAATAGACACGTAGGATACATCAAATATTGGCCACGTCAACCTTGCCATCTCATAAAAAAACAAGCCATGTCATCAAATATTGGCCGCATCAGCATAAAAAACTAACGTGGTTAGTGTTTAGTTAACAACGTGGTGTCATGACACACTATGTGTTAAGTTGAGAATGGTGGGAGCCAAAGTCAAATTTGAGAGTGTCAGCGGCCAATAGCGAATAGTTGGGGGTGATCAGATCCAATAACCCGAAAGCAATTAACATATGAAATTGGACACTTTAATTTAAGTTTGGCCATTTATAAGGCTACACGGTATGGGGGTCGTCCCCCTACCGTCTTGGATCGGCAACGGGAGCTACACCGTGCCCCCCCCCCCCCCCCACGGGAGCGGGCCAAGGGGAAAGAAAAGGAAAAGGTGGACCCGAAGATGGAAGAGTTTATAGAACACTTAAAAGTGTACAACGAAGTCTCGGCCCAAAAGACGAAGCCGAAGGAGCGGGCCGTCGAAGAAAAAAATCGTGTAGCGGAAGAAAAGTTACGCGAGAAGGTCCGATTGTCCAATGAGAAAATCCGAATTTCCGATGAAAAAATTCGGCTCAAGGAATGGGAAATGATAACGATGAATGTCGATGAGTATCCCGAGCCCAAACGTTCGATGTTGAAAAAACTACAAGACGACATCATGAAAAAACATCAAATTATTTAACTCTATGTTTTTTTTATTAAGTTTATGTTTTTTTTATTAAGTGTATGTTTTTTTATGTAATGTCTTTTAATATTAATGATAATTTTTTGGTTAGTTTATTTGTTAAATGTTAAAAAAAGGTAGAAGATTAAAAAAAAAGTAGAAGATTAAAAAAAACGTAAAAGTGGTGGGGAGGACTATGACTAGGACCATCCTCCCATACCCTCTAGTTTTGGAGGATGGACCATCCTTGGGAGGACTATGACGTGGCGCCTACGTGGCGGATCATCCTCCAAGGATGGACCATCACCATACCCACTAGCCTAATATTCCAGCTAGTATGGACCTCTATAAATATTAATTACACTCGGCCCACTAATTCCCATTTTAACATATTCGGACAGTTCATCAATCCACCATATTCGCATACCTTTAAAACAATTAAATGTGAGCATCTTTTAAATTAACAAATTCTGACTATTCACTTTACATAAACTGATCATTAAGTGGATGTTTGCTTTTTTTTTTTTATTAACTAGTGTGATGCCCGCACGTTGCGGCGGGTACCCGAGTGTTGCCAAGAATTTTAAAGAGATTCGGAGAAAAAATCTTGAACGTAATCTGTGGTGTAACAACAATGTATAAAAACAACTTAAGAAGAAGATTAAAGTCATACGAGCAAAGTTTTCGAAGTTCAGTTTTAGACCAAAAGTGGTTATTATAGAAGTTGAGCTGATGATCACCAAATGCAAATTATGTACATTGCATATATACAACCGGACAAGACAAGTGAAGCATTCACACATGATTAACGCCTCTTAATTTAGTACATAACTACATTTAACATGTTCCACAAAACAGTAAATTTCAACATTAGTCCCTGAGGTTATACAAAAGTTACAAATTAAGCCCAAAAGTTTCAATTGCATATATCAAATGAAATCTCATCTATAAGATACTGTCCAAACCTTTTCTTTTCAATGTATCTGGCATCATTGAAAATCAGAGCGGGTGAAAGAGTGCAGTTCCAGCAGAAGCTTCATTTGCAGCACGATTACTTCCAAAATTCTTGCGGTTTGAGGACACGCACACGCTCACACTCATGCAGTCCTTGGTAGTCCAAGCCTCTTGCGGAAGTCCTCGTCCATTTGGGGGAGTCCATAGCGTAATTTGATTGTTGGTTCCCAATCAAGCACCTCCTTTGGCTTGGTTATCAATGGCTTTCTTTGTCGAGGATCATCATGCGTGTTTTCCACATGTATTATTTTCACTTTCGGGTTTATCAACTAACATATGTGGTTTTCATACTCATATTAAACGCCAAATTCAAGGGCATTTTGGACATACAAATTCATCAACATTTTGGACATAACAATAAAATTGTTAAAAAAAACTTCTAGAACTGACCTCTTTCACATTCTCTGCAACTTCAAGCATGGTGAATTCATCTGAGTGAAGAAGAAAACATAAAATTAGTCACATCCAGTACACTACTAAAAACCAGCAATAGATATTCACATAAAAAGATATGCAATACCATAATGTTGACCTGGATTTCCAAAGTTGAATAAAATAAATACAGACGTGTTTGAAGGATCGCTCAGCCTGGCCCGTTTTAACTTTTAACTCAAACAAAAAACTATATGACCCGTTATGCAACCCGCCCTTTTCATCGTTTATAAAAAAAAGTATTAAAAGAGCATGCAAGAACTGACATCTTCATCCTATTTCATGGCTGCTTTGAGATAATACATGGCATGTTCGGTTTTCGAAAGATCCTCTGCGGGGGTCCATATTCTCAGGGCAACTTAACGAACCGAACACGTTGTGAACGTATCGTCTCGGCTCGCTAACTGGCCCACAACTAACGCGAACAGATAGCATGGTTTCTTGAACGGGTCCTCCCAAAGCGCAAAATGCTCTGTCATAATACCTTCTTTCAGCTGTCCAACTCTTGAAATTCAGCTGTCCAACTCTTGAAATGGTACCATCAACAAGACTGTCTACAGTTTTAAAAGTAATCATGTTCATACTTGTACGTAGGCATTGCAATTTCAACATATTTCCATAAGAATTGAGTTTATTTCAGTTCTAATTTTTTTCCAAAGATATAAACACGTTCATCATAGGCGCAACACAGTTTTTAAAAAAGATGGGTGTTTTGACTCATTAACAACCCACCATTTCGTTACTTTTAAATAGGGGTGGCAAAATGGGTGGGTTGGGCATGTTTGGGTAATGGGTTAGGATGAGTTTATTAAGAAATGGGCCAGGATGGGTTTAGGTCAAGATGGATTTGGGCATGATTGGCTAAAAATATAAAAAATATATAAAAAAATTAAAAATTAAAAATTAAAAATTTAAAAAATTTAAAAAATTTAAAAATTTTAAAAAATTTAAAAAAATAAAAAAATAAAAACCTACAGCAGCCTATTATCGAATACGATGTATATGCCTACGACCCAAACTCGTTTTGATCCGTTTGTAAGAGACAATAAAAATCTACTAACCGATTTGTTAAAAAAGGGTGACTATTTTGACCCATATCGACCCAAACTCGTTTTGATCCATTATCAAACACACCCGACCTTCGCTTTTTGCCACCACTAATAAGAAAGCAAAAAACGTTGACGGTCAGCAGGATATTATTACTTGTTTCCATTATAGATGCAACCCCAGTGAAGAATCCAGGTTTGCGAACACTTCTGAAGTCGAAATTTCACTTTTGCATTGTGGCCGCTTGAAAATACAGACACATCAACCTGTTAGTACATAACATAATTTCCAAAATTAAAGATATATATATATACCTATACATGAATGTTGATGTTAGCTTTGTGATATCATTTATACAGGAATGTTGGTTATTTAGTTGGACTAAAACAAAGGCGGCGGGCTGGCGGCGATGGTCGTGAGCAAAAGCAACGGTGGAATGGAGGTTGTAGGATGGTGGTGGTTTGGGTGATTTGGGCGTGGGAGATGAGAAAAAAAGAAGAATGCGCTGGTTTTAGGGTTTACCCAGAGAAACCCATACTGACCCATGATGTTATTTTTTAAAGTTAACTCATCTTGTCCCTCTTAACAATTCTTGTTAACCCAACTTAACCCATCTACTACAAAAATAATACCCATCCTAACCCAAAGTTGAATGTACGGGTTGATTTCGCCGGGTCTACTTTTAAACATGTATGAATCCAAGTCAAACTGAATGGAAACAAATGCATACCCCAGAATCAGTCGTATGATAAAACAAGAATTATAGTTGAATTGCCGCTGCAAAAAAAAAAAAAAAAAAAAAAAAAAAAAAAAAAAAAAAAACATAAAACGGTTAATATAACTCAAGATTTAAGACGAATTGCGGTTATGAAATCAAATAAGAGTAATTACCTAGAACCAAAGGAACGAAGCTAGCTCAAACGCGTTCTGCACAGAAGTTGGTCACAAGTTAGACACCCATATTAACCAACATTTTGGATTAGTCAAAACAAACAAAAATCCAATGTGCTTTTTGACAATGGGGAAAAGATATGACATTATGAAAAATAAGTTATATCGTTAATTACAACTCAACGGTACACATGTTTTGACCCATTTACATATGCATGGGTCGATTTGGGGTATCTTTTATTTAAAGGAGTCAAACAGGTCAACCTGGGCCATTTTGACCATCTCCTGTCACTCCGCATATATGTTTTCGCTCTTGTAGTTTCCTCACAATCTCGTATTTGTGTTCTGCATTCGATTAGTGGGAAGCAAAAGTTTCAGCATTTAATTACTAATATATATATATATATATATAGACTGACCACTTTGTTGATTCGGACGACAACTGAGTAAGTGTACACGACCCGGTTGACCAGACTTGACTTGATTTTCTCAACCGTTCGGTTCGACACTTCCACGGAACCGAATAGTCTGAGCCGAGCCATTGGCTCCCTACGACCTCGATGGCGGTTTTTATGTCGGCACCGGATATAGATTCTAAAGCTCCGACAAAGAATGATCTACCATTTTTAAACCAAACAAAGGGATCTCGCACCAGACGGGATATGAACCTGTAGACAACTTGAGAAGTCTGAAATCAGCCCTGTATCGTCACCATGAACCATCACCATCACCCCAATCTGTAAACAATACATTTATATTCAAAACTTAAACCATACAACTTATCATTTTTTTACCGAATCTATGAAAAAGGATCGGTTACCGTGGCTCAAACTTTATGTGCAGTAGCAGCTCCAATCTTCTTATCGAGTTATGAATTATCGAGTTATATTTAAGGTTGCTCGTATCTATGTTTACAATATAAGTATGTATGGCTTCTCCAAAACAAAAAACTCTTATGGACCACCACATCCAAAGTGAGTTTGTTATCTTCTGGTTTGTTTTACCTAAAATTATAGACCACGTGTATGAGTTTAGTAAAACGAACATGGTAACACTAAAATCCCTGTGTGGCCCTTTCTACACAAATAATAATTATGTGGGTTCTTAAAAACCACTCAATCAAAGCACCATACAAAAGAAAATGCCAGCTTTTTGTTCTTCACCCCATGAAAAAAAAAACTAAAGAATGGTGTGGTGGGTTTTATCTGGGTTGTTTTGTTCAAGATCTGAAATTGTTCATGATCTAAAAAAACAAATGAAATAAATCATAAAAAAAGACTATGAAATTAAACGCTTACTATCTCGTTGAACAGAATCTCCAAAGCAAAGGGCAAATCTGGGCAGAGTAAAATAGAACAAAATAACCCTGAAGTTTGGACTGTAACTCGAACTCCACAGAAACGGGTGCACGTGGTTTAGTTTACCGGTCGTCTTCTTCACCCGGTTACCCTGAAAACCCTAATCGGTTATTACTCCTTCTTGAACCACCATCATCACTTCCCTTGCAAACCACCGAGACCTGGTCGTTCACCTGCTTAACCTTGCCTCCTGCAACAAACAAAACAACCTAGATCGAGTTTAGTATCTGGGGAGCATGAAAGGAAAATGAAAACTCAAGAGGCTGGAACACAACTTAACAGGGGTGGGATGGAATCGGTACTTAACTGACATTTTGATAAGAGAAAAATAATGAGGAAGATCTTTGGAATTCCTTGTTGAATGTGGCGATATAATTAGAGGGGGTTTGATTATGAGGACGTCTGTTGGGTTTTTTTGTGTGTGTGAGCAGGGGCAAAAAAGGAAGAAAAGTGTAAAAATATAGGAATTTGTTCTAGCTTTTGGTATGCCATCTTAAAAATATGATAGTAAATTACATTGGTAGACATAGGAGATGCTTATATATAGTATATAGATTAACACATGCATACAATACCCATCCATCAATACTTTATGGAAACAGAATTAATTGATATTCATGCCACAAAGTCGGACCATATACATTACCATTCACATATTAAAGTCTGACGAAGAAACCTCGTGCAATTTATATTATATATGCGAACAACATTAGGAGAACAAGGTCTGACTAGTTAAAAAAAGAAAAGGTATATGTTCATTTACTTGTGCGGACTAGTTAACTAAGTAATATGTGTGGACTACATGCAACCTCCACAAATGTGGACAGCTTAAAGGCTTTATGTGCGGATCAGTTGTAACCTTAAGTGCGGATGGACAGGTTATATTTGATCTAAGTTCGGCCATTTGTATAACTACATGTGCGGACTATAGATTAAGGAATAAGTTCAGACCACCTACACCACAAACAAGTTCGGACCTCTTGTGAAGCCATAAGTGTGGACTCCTTTAAATAACTCACAAGTGCGGACCCTTCAACTCCACATGTGCGGACGGTACGTTATTAAGTGCGGACATGATTCAATATATTAAGCGCGGACCTTATAACTTACACTAAGTGTGGACATGGAATCCAATTAAGTACGGACATCAATGAGGACTAGTATGTGCGGACTAATATAACTACACAAGTGTGGATCGGTTTTAAGTCACAAATGCGGACAAGTACAGGCATTTTATAGAATCACAAATACCGACACTTTGTGACTTCACAAAGTCTGACACTTCCAAAATCCCTTTCCTTCCCAAAGTTTTCACGAACAGAAAACCCCAAATGCATAGAAATCAATCATGTCCTGCATCAAATCAATGAATTAATCAGTGTTATCATACTACAATCATCAAACAACCATTGCACAATCATTTGTCCACAACAATTATCCCATGTTCATCAATCACAAAGCAAAACACAAATTGTTTGGATGTCTAGGGTTTGTATGAATCAAGAACAAGATTGACGTGTGTGAACTTTTTGAAGCCAAGGATGATTGAAGAAGGATTAGGGAATGATAATAGAATGGTTTATGCCGTATAGTGAGATTATGGGTGTTTTTAGGGTTTGGGTAGTTATTTAGAGTTTCTAACTTATTCATAAAGCACCCCTAATTATGCAACCTTTACACACAAACCCATGTAATTTACAATTAAAGCATACAGTTCACGTATTTGTCATGCAACACATAAGTTTCGTATAAACTTTCCGTTTATAATTATTATTTGCGTCAGTTGTCAATGTTCGAGAGTTATCATGTATGTGTTCCGGTAATTCCCCGAATTATTAACGTAGACTCATTTAACTAACCCTAGTTAAATGCAGTACTATGAATGTATGATTTAATTAACTGTGGTTAGGTTAAAGTAGTAACCTGAAGTTGCGGGTTATCACATACGTTACTTTAATATGCTTGAACTACCAAAAACCGGCTAAAATACGATAAAACGGCACAACCTAACCCAACATAACCTCTCGTGTGGATAACCTCTTGTGCAAACCACTCATTCCACACAAATCACTCTCCCTCGTACGGACCACCCTCACTCGCATGAAGGACCCTTTCACGCGAACCAACCCACCCACAAAGAACTCCTTCGCGCGAACCACTCATCCACGTGAGGGTGAGTTGGGGACGTGATTCGGGCAGAATTCAGTAAAAGCAGCGTTTTTCACCTATTTTCACCTTTTTTCCAACTCCCAACCACTTCCAACTTCATTAACTACCTAAAACCTAATCCCATCTTATAAATAGGAGCCTCCATACAATCCTAAACACTTTCCAAACACCTTAAACACTCCCAAACTCTCTAATTTTCAATAATCTTCAAGTTCTTGGCACAAAGTTCCAAGTGTTCTAACTGAGTTTTCACTCACTTTTCTTCTTATTTCTTCATGCTTTCTTCTACTAAACTACTTGGATAACCTCTAGGAAGGTTTTCACAAGTTTGCCATGGCAACCTAAGGTCGAACCTCACCATATTTGAGGTCCAAAGTAGTGTTTAAATTCTGCTTTGATTTATGTTCCTGTTTCTTGTACATTTTGAATAAAACTTGGTGAAATCTTATGCCTACCATGCTCCCAACTAAGCTTCTAGTTATGGGTTTATGTTGTGGTTGATTTCCACCAAGAAACAAGCTTAAAATCCCTTTAAGATTCTGCCCAAAATGTTCTAAGTGTTGAAACCATCCAAGCTTCCAACTTTCAATGTTGGAAGACTTGTGTATGACTAATGTGTGAACCATGGTAGCCCTGGCTCTCCAAACTTGTCCACCACCTCAATTGTATATTTTGGTACAAAACAACTTCCACAAAGTGACAAGGCTACATCACGTCCTCGAACACTTACCATGATCGAGATGTACACATCTATTTTGCTCACTTATTTGTTTTAGTTTGCTTGCTAGTTAATTTAATCATATATTCATGACCAACCGAAGTCATCAACTAAGTTGATGGGTTTGTGCTTTGGTTAATCATACAATGAGGTTTAATGGATGGAAATATTCCTACCTCCATGCTTGACTTACATCATGATGGACTACATTATAACTTATATTATATAATATATAATATATATACTTAATAATCGAGTTCTTGATACTAACCGGATTATGGTTAGATGTCAAGGACTTAGGTTAGATTATCTTCATTTCTAGACTCCTCGTTTGTGATTCTAATGGGCAAGTTAGGACCCATGAAAACACATGAAAACTTAGTGTCCAAAAACGAGTATCTAGACAAGATATACTTTCATGCATGTATACTTTTCATATTAATTCCGAATCCAACTCTCTACGAACTCCACATACTTATACACTTTTTTTTCCCCAATGTAGGGTAACTTTGGTGCTCCACCCTCAACGATTAGTCAATTCACGTTACATGGAAAGCTTTGCAAACCCTGAGTGTACATGACCCGTTTTTTTATTTTTCGACACTTTTGGGTGCAATACTTATGACTTATTAACTCACAAAATCACTTACAAACATGCTTGACACAAACAAACAATCCAATATACATGCTTAATACGTGATGCTAGAAACTCATACATGATAGAATTCTTACATGCTCCATACTTTGTCATTAACTTCGTACAAGCCTCCATTAACATGTATAACGCTATAGGAGTATCACACCGCCCATATTCTTGAGGTCATGTTAAGTAATACAAAAACGGTCATGTCGTGGCGACAAAAGATTACGCTAGCGGGAAAGTTTGGGTTGACAATTATAAGTTGCATGCTAGTGTTGTTATGATAAGTCTTAGATTACGGTTATGCTATGTGGATTCATTTAAACCGTTTTATACTTATCCTAGTAATTCTAACTTGTTTGCTCGCCAATACTTTATGTGTTGACATGTACTTTAATATGTATTGCAGGAACTTGATGATGTTACATTGAAAGAAATCTAGTAGGAAGACTAGAAACGCACTTTAAATTTTGTTTACGTATTGCACTTTGTTTCGTTGTTACAATTGTTGTACTTTGTTTCCAAAATTTCTATTCCCGACTTAGAAATGAAATGAAATGAAATCTTGATTATTAAATACTTGTTACAAATAGTCGTTATGAAGTCTCTTGCAATCTTGTTTTCGTCTCACTCCGATGTTTCTACCATCGGTTGGGGTGTGAAAGATTGGTATCAAAGCCATAACTATAGGGAATTAGGAAAAATTGTCATGACTTCACCTATTCTATAGTTTAGGTACCCATACTTGACCATTCTTGATTTACATGCTTTAAATACTTGAATTCTTCCTATTTCGCTTCCTATCTTATCTTTTGTCATAAATTATACATACCTTTCCTAAGGTAAATACAATACACACATGAAAACACTCTTATTCCACAAACGAGACGATCTCACCAAAATAGGCGTGAAAACCCTCCATTTTGGTGAAATCCCTCAATCCGTGATTATTGATTTTTCATGAAATTGTACCATCAAGCTAGGTGTGATATCCACACTTTGATGGAGAATTTCATATTCTTACTCCAGTGGACCCTTACCAAAGAGTCGGAATTTATTTCTTATACTCGATCGGTAAGTACCAACCGCACTTAGGGTGCGAAGTTCTCAACTTAGGGGTGAAACCCGCATCTTAACAACTAGTCCCACTTCTCGATTTTCAATCTCGCCAAAGTCTCTAATTTTTCGTTTGACTTGGGACATGTAGTAACTTGAAGGGTGATACCGTTAACCGAAATTTTCAGTGAGAGTATTTTACTTATTAGGCTAAAGCATGATTCCCAAACTCAAAGGAATTTTCGACCACTTTAGAATAGTTTTTGTTTCGTTCCGAGACACTGCAAGTTTTACGTTGAACCTCTTTTATGTTATATCCATTTTATTGCATTTTTATACTTGATACCTCGTTCATTTCAAAACCGAAGACAGGAATCTCACGTTACTTGCAATCTAAAACAATACAATTATTTGAGAACAAACTAAATTTACAATTCTTATCATCTTTATTTATCATTATACAAAGTGAAAACGTGCTATGCTAGGTGAATTAGGTGAGACCTACGTGCTACTTGGAATACTACTATGCTTATTCATGCAAATGAAACTTTATATTCAAACACTTTATGATCAATTTTCATCCCTTCCTTATTTCAATCTTATTGATGTCTTCTAGCCAATCTTTCAACTCCAAGAAGAGTTCCAAGAAAAGCTCTAAGTCGATTTCCGAAACGATGTCAAAAAACGAGATGATGAAGCTCATAGTTAAGCAAATGGCCAAGGTTATACCCGACATAATTAGCAAGGTCAACGCCACCAACTCCCCGAATAACACCGGCTCTCCTAATGCCTTGGTTGGCTCTAAGGTTGACCCTCCCAAATCAACCTTCACCTTTAAGCAATTCAATTCGTGTAGCCCGATGCCATTTACGGGCGAAGATGGGACAATGAAGATGCTCTGTGAGGACCGTTTTCCATAGACGTTTAGCTCAGATGACATCTATAACCTAGTCATCATGTGTGGAATCCATTACAATTAGGCGACATAACATGATTAGTTAAATTTTCAATGATTTCATTAATTTGTTAACGGCTTCGGCTAAGAAATCAATTCGACAAAGCTTCTCCGTTAGTTCAACAAAATCTACCAAACACTTGGTCCGCACGACTATTTATACTAGAACAGATTACCTTCATGCGGACCTAGGTTACCTCCGTACGGATGTGTTCATCCATGCGGACGTGTACATCCATGCGGAAGTGACTACATCCGTACGGATGTATTTTCAAAACATACAACTAAATAATCTAACATTGTGAACCTATTAAATGACATGACTCGATGACGTAGGCAGCAAACATTGTGTATCAACAAACTCCCCCTTGGATGTTGTCGCAGTCTCGATCGGTTTTCAAAATCTTCATAACTTCAAAAACTTCTAACGCTCGAAGAAATACTTCTTAACATGTTGATGCTTTAGCTCAAAGTAATTCATCGATTGTGAGGACCGTTCTCCATAGTCGTTTATCTTAGGTAATATATATAACCTAGTCAATATGTGCGGAATCCAATTTGAATATGTGACATAACAAGATTAGTTAATTTCTCAATGTTTTCCTTAATTTGTCAATAGTTACAATCGAGAAAACAATCCGACAGAGCTTCGCCGTTAGTTCACCAAAATCTACCAAACACTAAGTCCTCATGAGTATTTATACTACACTAGTCTACCATCGTGCGGACCTAGGTTACTTCCGTACGGATGTGCTCATTCGTGCGTATGTGGCTACATCCGTACGGATGTACATGTAACGCCTGCGTCCCTAGACTTTTACTTATTTGACACTTTTAGTCCCTAAACTATGTGATACTTGATACTGTTTATACTTGGTGAAACTTATGCTATGATTCTATGAGACTATGATTCTAAGATACTATGAGACTATGCTTCTATGATGCTATGAGACTATGATTCTATGATGCTATGAGACTATGATTCTATGATACTATGATTCTATGAGACTTGATACTTTGGTGCTTGACTCTTGAGGCTCGTGAAACTTGAGACTTGGTTGAACGAGGGACTGGAGTCTTGTCATTGGCGGAAACTATGGAAACTTTGGTGTTAATGATGTAATCTAGTTAAGTGATTCTATTAGCCAATAATACGCAACACAACGCTTAATCTAACTCGCAAAATGAATCAAAGACGGGAACGCGGAAAGGATGGGATTGGCCAAATGGCAATCCGATTGGATGACCATCTGATCGGATGACCAACCGATCGGATGACCAACCGATCGGATGACCAACCGATCGGATGGCCATTCGACCCAGCTGCCATCCGATCCATGCACACCGCCTCACTCTCTCCCTCTGACACTATAAATAGGCCTGTAACATCATTTCTCATTGATGTGACAGCCTCACTCGATCCAGACGCACGCACTCCTCTTTTCTTCCATTTCTCGCCGATTTCGGTACGTTTTACACTAGATTCTTGTACATCTTTGATCTATACACTATTCTCTACGTGATTCTATATCGAAATCCCACTTTCCACTATGAAATCTCTGAGATTTGAGCTCTTGAGGGTGACGTCACCATGGCAGTTGTACAAACTGTTGAGTGATGTCATTTCGTTCAAGATCTAGCTCAGATCTAAGGAATTTCATGTGTTTTTACACTAAATATTTACTAAACCCGTACTTTTCAACTAAAACTTATGTTTATCTTCATCTTTTCTTAAGACTTTTACCCAAAACGGTGAGATCTGGTTTAAACGGACTGTAGACTTGACAATTAGTCTGGAGTTGGTTTGGAGAAGGATTGTTGCCGGAGAAGATGATCATAGTATGAATTCTGACATAAACACCGTCACGAACGGGCAACTGAACAGACTGGTGGATTCCCACCCGATCAGATCGGCTGTACACTGATGAGTTTACCGTTGTCTCAATGTGACAACTGTCAAAATTCCAGGTATCCGTACAACTATTAAACAATGATTAGTGCTTAATGATTGTGCTGAATTACAACTAATGACTTGAACTACTTTATACATACATGTGCATCACATATTGCAAATGATATATCATTATTGCATAAGAGCTTATTTGACTCAAATGATGCATGAAACACAGTTAGCACAATTATCAGACAAATCAGAAAAATGTTGACGGAGTTCAGTACATAGACAGACATGGTATTGAGACACAGAATGAGCCAGAAACCAAGTACAACACTAGTATAGTGTGTAGGAAAGTAAGGATCATGAAACTGCCTTCCTAGAGATAGTTTAATTGCCGGAAAGTGCCTAAAACTCACATAAACTGCAGAATTCTGCAAAAAATCAGCAAAGTCAGCATTTTAACACTCTAATATTATGCAGAAATGTGGTTAAATGGTCCTGAATGCTTTCCTAAGTGTCGGGAATCAAAACTATCATAAAAGGGTACACAAAGCACACTAAACTGCATACTTTAGCACCTTAACGAACCGGTAACCAACCGAACAACCGGACACTACCCGAAACACCAAATTTACACTAGAAATACTGTTTTATCATTACCAAGCTAGTTATGGTCCCCGAACATCATAACACACTATATAAATATCTAATAACTAGATCCTTAATCGAATACTTGAATTTCAACTAATAACTAACTTAATTGGTTAAACCTAGCCTACTACCCCCCCCCCCCCACCTATGGGATGGCCCATACATGGCCCCCACATTGTGAATTTGTTTCAATTTAATATTAGATTATGTTGGTGCTTTATGAACACATTACACAAAGGAAAATGAGAAATTGTGTGTTATAAGAATACCCTTAAGCAACTAACATCTCATTTCATCATTCACACTAAACACACACTTCTTTCTCCTCTCCCTTGCGTTATTCTTGGCTGAAACCAAACCCACCATCATCACCTTCATTCAATCATCTCAACTAGTTCCAAGCATATACAAAGGAGTTAGAGGTTGCATAAGGAAGCTAGGAGCTTTCGGAAGTTCAAGGACCTTCTCTATTTGCTATTATCCATCTCTTTTCTTCTCTTGATCATCCCTAGCCTTGAGCTAGTGGTAAGAGCATCATACACTCCATTTTACATCTCATCTAAGTGGGTAAAGAATGATACATGATGATTAACTTGAAGAACACTAAGAATCAAGAGAATGAAACTTAAACATAAGGTTAAATCATGAAGAAATCTTGATGTATATGTGTTGATTTACTTGTTGATTGTTGTTTACTTGTGAAAATGATGTAGATCATCATATGATCTTGCTAGATCATGATTAAAAACATAATCTAGCAAGATGAGAGGATGAAAGTGTTATAGATTAATGGATCATCCTCTAGAAGGTCATGAACTTGAATGAATAAATTGTTTACTTGTTAAGTGATGAACAAAGTAAGTTTAAAAGTCTTGTAAATCTAAAGATTTCAAGAATGATTTTTCAAGAAGCCAAGTTAAAAATACAAGTCTTATTTAATCTTGGTACTTACATAAATAAACCTCATTTTTAAGGGTTAAACAAGTGTAGAAACATTTGTGTAACAAGAAAAATCCATGAAGAAAGATTTTTAGGAAATATGATTACAAGTTGTAAAGATTTAAATTATTTAAAAATGATGTTTTAAAAGAATCAACCACACTTTAAAGGGTAACAAGACTTACTAAATACACTAGTAAGTTACAACAAATTTTTATGAATTTTAAAGTTCATGAAGTGGTAGATTATGCTTGTTTTTGGCAAAATTGGTAAGTAAAGACTGTTTATTATTGATTGTTGAATGATTATGTTGATTTACAAAAGAAAATGATATACCTTCAAGGTATGGAAACCTCCATTTTTTAGGGGAAACTATGGCAAAATTTTTCTAAAAATTTATCACTTAGAAAAATATTTCTAAACAAATATTTGTGAGTATGTTTCAAACTATGGATTTTTGCATAAAGTTTGCCATAATTTTTGTTGCAAAAATTACAAACATTGGATGTTGGTTTTTATAAATAAAATTGACTAAATATGTATTTAGGAAATATATATTTTGAAGGCACCATGTGTGTGATTATTTGTATATTACATGTATTAGATATATTATTTTAGGACTTGAAATAATATAACTCATCAAAATACCAAGAAATTTCAATCCAAAATATTACCAAAATTCTAAGGGATAAATATACAAAGAATACCAAAAATATTGGTGAAACCGTACAAGGAATATAACTTACAAAATATTCTGGAAATATTATTCATGAGTATAATTTGATAAATAATATTTTGGACACCAAGTGAATGAAAATATGATTTTCACAAGTATTACAAGTTTATATCATATTTTGACAAGAAGAAAATATATTATTTTGGGTGAATAAAAATATATATTTTCTTGGAATTATTAGAAGGTATACTATCTTTGCAAGAAATGTACTTTCTCAAATAAATATGAAATATATTATTTTTGGAAGAAACATATATTCTCTCACACAAACACTAAATACATTATTTTTGGGGAGAAAAATAGATTTATATATATATATATTTTCTAAGATGGACTTGAAAATATATTATTTTTGAAACTTACATAAGAATACAATTATTTGTGCCAAAGGAAAAAATTATAACTAATTTTTCGAAGTAATATTCCTCAAAATATATATTTTGGAAATATATATTAATGTATTTTTACTAGAGATATTATTCTGGAAAAGTTGATATAACATTAAGTATAAGGATACTTAATAATTGCAAGAAATACGTATTTCGCACGCATAAATACACATCGGAATACGACACAAATACATGGAAAAAATATACAAGTATAAGAATACGAATACAAATACACCCATCATTGGGAAGGAAATACATGTATAAATACTTGAGAAATATCAAGTTAAATTATATTGTTTTAACAATTATTAAAAAAATTTAATAAATATAATTTAAGTTAAAATATTTATTATTTTAACAAATAATTATATTACTTGGAATAATAATGAAGACACTAAGAAATGTAACTCAAAGACACTAATTAGTACTAAATCAAGGCACGACCCGCTCGTCTAATAGACCTTAGTACGTTGTAGGTAGTCGTGTACGCCAGGCAAAGCTTTGAGTTACGGTGATTACGAAGAACGCAAGACTGTGAGTTCATGTCCCCCTTTTCTCTTAACTGTTTTCAGTTTTATAACTTCGGGGGTGAAGTACATGTTACAAACTGTTTACAAACGTTATTATTTGGTATGGTTAGCTAAGGAAGGGTACTGCTAGATCATGTGAGTGGTGGTATAACGCTTATGACCATTAATCCTTGTTGTAGGACCGAGGGACATGAGTGATAGATCTATTTGGGTGTAGCGAGCCCCGCCCATGTTGGACCAGGGTTTGGCCCATGGAATGACTATGTCTTACAGCCGGAAGCCCGATGCAAAGTCTGCTAGGTTTGAGCCTTCCTGCATCACGTCACACATATTAATGGCCTTGCAAACCATTAATGATATGTTTTCCTTGTTGCTTTCATACCGGGATTTACAAACATACATACATACTTTCAATGATTACAAAGGTTTATTCATACACACAAACAAACACATGAACTCGCTCAACTTTTGTTGATATTTTCAAACTACGTGTATTTTAGGGAATTAAGTATAGATCTGGCGGGCGTTTGGATGTTTGAAGTGAGGTTGAGAATAAAAGGTGTCATCCGATGTCTGAGGATTTGGATTGGGTGTCTTATCCTAGATAAGACACATCTTTCAAAGTCTGGTTTTATTTAATGTCTTTTGTCGAGTCCTTGTGAACTCTAAAAACAGGTTGCATGGTTTTTACTCGAATTTGAAGTTGTATTTGGTTTCAAGAAAATGATGTTATTACTATTTTAAACTTATTAAATGGATGATCATCTTTTGTTTTATCATATAGTTGTTGTTATGATTGAATGCAATGATATTAAGCAAGTCACACATAATCACGCTTCCGTAAAAGTCAGGGTGTGACAGTTTGGTATCAGAGCTTCGGTTGTAGCGAACTTGGATTCTCTCTCGAGTCTAGACTACAATCATTATGGATCTCACGAAAATTTTTTTACAACATGTTTTCATTGCATACACGAAATGCCCAGATCCAGGGAACAAACATTTTTATAAACGGAAAGACATGAAACACGATTTCAAGGTTTACTTTGGTGGTGTAGTTTGGGAGACTAGGTGGTTTAGTCTGGGATACTAGGTGGTCTAGTCTGGGAGACTAGGAAGGATAGAAAAGGTTTCGTGAGGAATCACGAGGATACATGATTTCATGATACATTGACTTTGCTTGCATACTTAATGTTAGTGGTTAATATATGTGCATATGTTGTGATTGTTTGTTACAGATACTATGTCTTCATCCGAGAGTGGATTGTCCGATACTGATGACCCTATGGCTATTGTGTCTGACGATGAGATCGTCCCTGAGCCAGAGATCTTTACCTCAGATACTGAGAGCGACCCGGATATGCTATCAGACGACGATGACAACTTCCAGCCGTTTGCGTTGCCTGATTTCGGAGATGACTTACCGCTTGCTAATGGTATCCCAGACGAGGATCCTTTTGTTATTCCCATTCCTGTCCTCGATCATCTTATCAGCGGTCATCCCGATGGTGAGCATATTGTGGCACCGATCCTTGCTCCTGTTCCTTTAGTGGTCATCCCTCATGAGGATTGTTCTTTTGATGATCTGTTCGACGATGATTTTGATCTGTTTGTTGATGGTCCTCCCGATGACGCTCACGGCGATGGAGAGCTGGACGAGGACGTTGTTGCTAGTCCACTTCCTGAGCTCCCTGTTATCGAGATTTCCTCTGAATCTAGTTTGCACTCTGTCTCGGATTCCTTTGAGTCTGTGACGTCTTCCGCCTTGCAGGCAGTTGGGTTGCGACATTATGCCACTGATTCCGATGATGATACAGCCATGTCAGCTACACCATCCCCTCCACACGACTTTGAGCTTGATATTGAGCTAGATTTTGTTCCTATTGATCAGCCCGATGCTGCACCTGCTGATCCTGAGCCCCTACTTGATCATGACCCTATCCCATTTGGCTTACCTGACATTGCACCCCTCATACCTGACCCAGTTCCTGCACCCGTTGACCCACCTGTTATTCAGCCATTCATTCCTCCACTTGCACCTACACGCGCTGATGTTGCTCCTTTTCACCCAGTGGAGTCTGATGTTCATCGTGTTGATCTCCCTATTGTTTTCTTGCAGGACATACCCGCACCCCGTCCAGGGGAAGGCAATTCAGGCCATCAGCCTAGTCATGATCCTCATGTTTCAGCAGCTTTTCCACACATACCCCAGTCTGCTCCTTTTACTTCTTCACCACTTGATAAGCCACTCAGATGGTTCCCACCGTATACCATGCCGATTTCAGATCCCTACCATCCCTCACAGTTTGTTAGTTATACCCGGGATGAGATACTCTTATCACTGCAACTCCAATATGAGATCATGAGTCGTAGGATTTTGGAGCTTGAGATGACACCGCGTCCTTTACCATGCCCGTGTCAGCCTGCTTTTGTTCCCCCTCATTCATCACCATCCCCATTTTCACATCCTCCTGCACCGCTTACTCCATTTCCTGAGTTTGATGCTCGATTTCTCGCTGTCGAGCAGCAGATCAGTTATCTGTTGCGTCATGTTTATGAGCTTGAGGAGGAGCTTGCGCATGTGCGCAGCTTGCTTTTCTTTCCTCCACCTCCTCCTCCACCACCATCAGCATAGCCGGTTTTATGTAGCTAGCTTTGCTTTTAATGAGAGCACCAACATTGAGCCTAGCTTGTGAAGCCTTTTGGAGATCACCTTTTGATTATATGTCTTTTGTAGACTGATAGACTTGTTGGACAAGGATAGTGTGACCCTGTGTTCCTTTTGATATGATACATTTTGTAAAACATGTAACAATATTTGTGGTCGATGATTAATGAAAGCTCAATCGTCATGTTCTCATTAAACATATTGTTGAATTACATGTTTGTGCTATGATTGTGATGTTATATAATTGCTTGTTATGATGATTGCTTATATACCTATGTATATACACCCCCTAGGTCTTATTCGTTAAGTAGATGCTTATGTGCTTTTGTCTTTAATAAGACCTGACCTATACAATCTTCTTTATAGAAGATGCCTCCTCGAAGGAACACTCAGTTGCCCACAACAGAGGCAGAACTGCAAGAACGGATTTCATAGGCAATCGCACAACATGAGGCCCTACGCTCTGAACACAGCGGAAGTAACTCAGGAAGTAACCCACCACACGGTAATGTTTAAGTCACCTAAGACATATTACAATACGTTTGGACATTCCATGTGCGTTTGCTAACACTTTCTGTGAATGATGTTGCTTATACAGGCTGTACTTACAAGCAGTTCCTTGACTGTAAGCCTCTAAACTTTGACGGCACTGGAGGTGCTGTAGCTTTCGTAAGATGGGCTGAGAAGACAGATTCTCTACTGCGAATGAGCAAGTGTGTGCCAGAGCACCAGGTCAGTTACATTTCTGGACTATTCCTCGATGGAGCCCTGTCGTGGTGGAACCTTCAGGTTCAGACTCTAGGAGAGGCTGCAGCATATGCTATGAAATGGGATGAGATGAAGGAACTTATGTGCAAGAAGTACTGTTCAAGGGCTGAGATTCAGAAGTTGGAAACCAAGTTTTGGAATCTTAAGATGGATGGTCCTAAGATAGCTGAGTACGTGCAGAGATTCCATGATTTATCTCGTGTTGTCCCTTACATGGTGGAGCCAGAGTTCAAGCGAGTTGAACGTTTCATTTGGGGATTGGCACCCCAAATACTGAGCATGGTGACTACTTCGAAGCCTTCAACGATCACTGAAGCCATCGACTTGAGCGTGGCACTGACAGAGGAAGCCATTAGATTGGGCAAGTTTTCGATTTCTGAGGGAAAGAAGAAAGAGACTCATGTGGAGTCGTCTGGAGAGAACAAAAGGAAGTTCTCGAATTTCAAGAAGGGTACCCAAGGAAACAACAGTGGTACTAACAAGCGTAAAGATGCTAACCCACTAGCCGAGGTCAGGACTGGTGCTGCAAGTTCGAAGAACAAGGGGAAGGGATATATGGGCACCTTGCCCAAGTGTGATGTATGCCAGTTTCATCATGCCCGCTAGTGTAGTTTAGGAAATGTGAATCCTGTGGAAAGAATGCTCATTCGAAGGAAACGTATTGGGCTGGTACTGGTCGTGGGAATGGTGGTCAGAGAGGAAATGGTAATGGTAATGGCAATGGAAACCGTGGTGGAAACGGTTATGGAAATCGCAATCAAGGAGGAAATGGTGGAAATGGAAATCATGGTGGTTCTGGAAATCAAGCTGGTAATGGAAACCGTGGAGCAAACAACAACCAGGGCGGAAATGGAAATGGAAATGGTCGCGGCCAAGGTTGTTTTGGTTGTGGTGATGTAGGGCATTTCAAGCGAGATTGCCCAAAGAACAATCAAGCCCAAGGAAGAGCCTTCAACATTGGAGCTAGGGAAGCTCGTCAAGTTCCGAACGTAGTCACTGGTACGTTCCCTATCAACCAACACTTTGCATCTGTACTGTTTGATACCGGTGCCGACTATAGTTTCATATCCCTAGAATTTAAGAATATACTTGGGTTAGTTGCATGTAAGTTAGATATTCCGTATTCGATAGAACTAGCTAATGGAAAGCTAGTAGAAGCAAATGAAGTGATTAGAGGCTGTGTGATAGAGCTTGGAGAGCGTGAGTTTATGCTTGATCTTCTACCAGTTGAGTTAGGAAGCTTTGACGTGGTAGTTGGAATGGATTGGTTGTCAAGCAACCGAGCTGAAATTGTAAGCCATGAGAAGATTATCCACATCCCGATGGCGAATGAAGAGATGATTGTAGTACATGGAGAGAAGCCTGATACGCCTCTACGGATTATCAGTTGTTTGAAGCCCCGAGAGTTTATGCGAAAATGATGTCTTGCCTTCTTGGCTCACGTTGTTGATAAGGAAGTCGAAGAGCCGAAGCTGGAAGATATCCCTATTGTAAGGGAATATCCTGAAGTCTTCCCCGAAGGGTTGCCAGGATTACCGCCGCAACGACAAGTCGAATTCCATGTTGACTTGGTCCCAGGCGCCGCGCCTGTAGCCAAGGTACCTTATCGGCTTGCGCCATTAGAGATGCAAGAGTTGTCGACGCAGCTTCAGGAGCTATTGGATAAGGGATTCATTAGACCAAGCTTCTCGCCTTGGGGAGCGTTGGTATTGTTTGTCAAGAAGAAGGACGGTAGTTTTCGTATGTGCATTGACTACAGGGAGCTGAACAAGTTAACCATCAAGAATTGGTATCCTTTGCCGAGAATTGATGATTTATTCGATCAACTTCAAGGTTCGAGTTACTACTCCAAGATCGATCTTCGATCAGGTTATCACCAGCTGCGGATTCAAGAAGAGAGTATACCGAAGACTGCCTTCAGAACTCGTTATGGACATTACGAGTTTCTGGGAATGCCATTTGGTTTGACAAATGCGCCGACAGTATTTATGGACTTGATGAACCGAGTTTGCAAGCCATATCTCGATAAATCCGTGATTGTATTTATCGACGACATTTTGATTTATTCACAGACGAAGGAAGAGCATGAGCAACACCTTAGAGCCATCTTAGAGCTGCTTAAGAAGAAGAAGCTCTATGCTAAGTTTTCAAAGTGCGAGTTCTGGTTGCGTGAGGTACAGCTCCTTGGTCACGTGGTGAATGAAAATGGAATTCATGTGGATCTGACCAAGATCGAGGCGATTAAGAATTGAAGAAACTTCGAAGATGCCAACCGAGATCCGACAGTTTTTGGGCTTAGCAGGGTATTATCGCAGATTCATTGAGGATTTTTCAAAAATCGCTCAACCGCTGACCTCCCTTACTCAAAAGGATGAGAAGTATGAATGGGGAGACAAACAAGAAGAAGCTTTTCAGTTGCTTAAGAATAAGCTTTGCGATGCACCTATCTTATCCCTACCCGAAGGCACCGATAACTTCGTGGTATATTGTGACGCCTCGCGTCAGGGATTGGGTTGTGTGCTAATGCAGCGACAAAAGGTTATCGCTTATGCTTCGCGCCAATTAAAGGTTCATGAGAAGAACTACACCACGCATGATTTGGAGTTAGGCGCAGTGGTGTTTGCTTTGAAGATTTGGCAGCATTATTTGTATGACACCAGATGCACGATCTTTACAGATCACAAGAGCCTACAGCATATATTCGACTAGAAAGAGCTTAACACGAGATAGCGACGTTAGGTAGAGCTGTTAAATGATTATGATTGCGAAATCAAATATCATCCAGGAAAGGCGAATGTGGTGGCAGACGCCTTAAGTCGGAAGAGAGGATTAAGCCCATAAGGGTTAGGGATTTAGAGATGATTATTCAAACGGACCTCTCGTTGCGCATCCGTGCTGCACAGGGAGAAGCTCTTAAGAGAGAAAACTTAAAGGCTGAATATCTCCGTGGGATGGAGAAAAAGTTGGTACCCAATGAGGAAGGAACCTTGTGTTTTATGGGACGAATTTGGGTTCCTCTCTTTGGTGGTCTTAGGGATGTGATTTTTGATGAAGCTCATAAATCGAGGTACTCGATCCACCGAGGATCGGAAAAGATGTACCATGATTTGAAGGATTATTATTGGTGGCCAAGACTTAAGGGAGATGTGGCTACTTATGTTGGGAAGTGTTTGACTTGTGCCAAGGTGAATGCCGAGCATCAGAAGCCTTCAGGTCTTCTACAACAACCCAAGATACCCATGTGGAAATGGGAACAGATCTCAATAGATTTCAAAACCAAGTTACCCAAGACAGCCAGATGTCATGACACGATTTGGGTAATCGTGGACCGTTTGACAAAGTCTGCACACTTTTTGCCAATCAGAGAAAAGGATAACACTGGTAAGCTAGCTGAGCTGTACCTAAGGGAGATAGTCGCACGTCATGGAGTGCCTATCTTGATTATATCAGATAGAGATAGAAGATTTGTGTCAAGGATTTGGCAATCCTTTCAAGAAGCGTTTGGTTCTCGGCTGAATCTGAGTACTGCTTTTCATCCACAGACTGACGGTCAAAGTGAGAAAATGATTTAGACGCTAGAAGATATGCTTCGGACTTGCATAATGGACTTGGGTGGCAGTTGGGACACTCACCTACCTTTGGTTGAGTTCTCCTATAACAACAGCTACCATACAAGCACTCAAGCTGCACCGTTCGAGGCTCTCTATGGACGCAACTGTCGATCACCGTTATGCTGGGCAGATGCAGGTGATAGACAACCGGTTGGTCCCAAACTGGTCCAAGAGACGACAGATAAATTATGCAGATCCGAGAGCGCATTAAGGCGGCTCGTGATCGCCAAAAGAGCTATACGGACCAAAGACGTAAACCCATGGAATTTGAAGTGGGTGATATGGTTTTGTTAAAAGTTTCACCTTGGGAAGGTGTGGCACGCTTTGGGAAGCGTGGCAAGTTAAACCCATGATTTATCGGACCTTTTAGAATCCTGGAAAGAGTTTGTACGGTAGCATAAAAGTTGGAGCTACCGGCAGAACTTAATGGTGTGCATGATACATTTCATGTATCTAATTTGAAGAAAAGTCCAACTCAAGAAACCGTGGTTATTCCTGCTGACGAAGTTCACATTGACGACACACTCCACTTTACCGAAGAACCCGTTGAGGTTACTGACTGGAAAGTTAGCAAGACTAGGAAGAGTAGTGTTCGATGGAACGCGCGTCACGGCCCAGAGTTTACTTGGGAGTATGAAGACCGTATGAAAGCTAAATACCCGCATTTGTTCCCCAACAACCCTGCTGCTAGTAGTAAAGCTTAAAATTTCGGGACGAAATTTTCTTAAAAGGGGGAGAATGTGACAACTGTCAAAATTCCAGGTATCCGTACAACTATTAAACAATGATTAGTGCTTAATGACTGTGCTGAATTACAACTAATGACTTGAACTGCTTTCTGATTATTGCTTTATACATACATGTGCATCACATATTGCAAATGATATATCATTATTGCATAAGAGCTTATTTGACTCAAATGATGCACGAAACACAGTTAGCACAATTATCAGACAAATCAGAAAAATGCCGATGGAGTTCAGTAGATAGACATATAAGGTATTGAGACACATAATGAGCCAGAAACCAAGTACAACACCAGTATAGTGTGTAGGAAAGTAAGGATCATGAAATTGTCTTCCAAGAGATAGTTTAAGTGCCGGAAAGTGCCTAAAACTCACATAAACTGCAGAATTCTACAGAAAATCAGCAAATTCAGCATTTTAACACTCTAATGTTATGCAGAAATGTGGTTAAATGGTCCTGAATGCTTTCCTAAGTGTCGGGAAACAAAACTATCACAAAAGGGTACACAAAGCACACTAAACTGCATAGTTTGGCACCTTAACGAACCGGTAACCAACCGAACAACCGGACACTACCCGAAACACCAAATTTACACTAGAAGCACTGTTTTATCATTACCAAGCTAGTTATGGTCCCCGAACATCATAATACACTATATAAATATCTAATAACTAGATCCTTAACCGAATACTTGAATTTCAACTAATAACTAACTTAATTGGTTAAACCTAGCCTACTACCCCCCCCCCCCCACCTATTGGATGGCCCATACATGGCCCCCACATTGTGATTTTGTTTCAATTTTATATTAGATTATGTTGGTGCTTTATGAACACATTACACAAAGGAAAATGAGAAATTGTGTGTTATAAGAATACCCTTAAGCAACTAACATCTCATTTCATCATTCACACCAAACACACACTTCTTTCTCCTCTCCCTTGCCTTGTTCTCGGCTGAAACCAAACCCCATCATCACCTTCATTCAATCATCTTCAACAAGTTCCAAGCATATACAAAGGAGTTAGAGGTTGCATAAGGAAGCTAGGAGCTTTCGGAAGTTCAAGGACCTTCTCTAGTTGCTATTATCCATCTCTTTTCTTCTCTTGATCATCCCTAGCCTTGAGCTAGTGGTAAGAACATCATACACACCATCTTACATCTCATCTAAGTGGTTAAAGAATGATACATGATGATTAACTTGAAGAACACTAAGAATCAAGATAATGAAACTTGAACATAAGGTTAAATCATGAAGAAATCTTGATGTATATGTGTTGATTTACTTGTTGATTGTTGTTTACTTGTGAAAATGATGTAGATCATCATATGATCTTGCTAGATCATGATTAAAAACATAATCTAGCAAGATGAGAGGATGAAAGTGTTATAGATTAATGGATCATCCTCTAGAAGGTCATGAACTTGAATGAATAAATTGTTTACTTGTTAAGTGATGAACAAAGTAAGTTTAAAAGTCTTGTAAATCTAAAGATTTCAAGAATGATTTTTCAAGAAGCCAAGTTAAAAATACAAGTCTTACTTAATCTTGGTACTTACATAAATAAACCTCATTTTTAAGGGTTAAACAAGTGTAGAAACATTTGTGTAACAAGAAAAATCCATGAAGAAAGATTTTTAGGAAATATGATTACAAGTTGTAAAGATTTAAATTATTTAAAAATGATGTTTTAAAAGAATCAACCACACTTTAAAGGGTAACAAGACTTACTAAATACACTAGTAAGTTACAACAAATTTTTATGAATTTTAAAGTTCATGAAGTGGTAGATTATGCTTGTTTTTGGCAAAATTGGTAAGTAAAGATTGTTTATTATTGATTGTTGATTGATTGTATTGATTTACAAAAGAAAATGATATACCTTCAAGGTATGGAAACCTCCATTTTTAGGGGAAAATATGGCAAAAATTTTCTAAAAATTTATCACTTAGAAAAATATTTCTAAACAAATATTTGTGAGTATATTTCAAACTATGGATTTTTACATAAAGTTTGCCTTAATTTTTGTTACAAAAATTACAAACATTGGAGGTTGGTTTTTATAAATAAAATTGACTAAATATGTATTAAGGAAATATATATTTAGAAGGCACCATGTGTGTGATTATTTGTATATTACATGTATTAGTTATATTATTTTAGGACTTGAAATAATATAACTTATCAAAATACCAAGAAATTTCAATCCAAAATATTACCAAAATTCTAAGGGATAAATATACAAAGAATACCCAAAATGTTGGTGAAACCGAACATGGAATATAACTTACAAAATATTCAGGAAATATTATTCATGAGTATAATTTGGTAAATAATATTTTGGACACCAAGTGAATGAAAATATGATTTTCACAAGTATTACAAGTTTATATCATATTTTGACAAGAAGAAAAATAAAATTATTTTGAGTGAATAAAAATATATATTTTCTTGAAATTATTAGAAGGTATATTATCTTTGGAAGAAATGTACTTTCTCAAATAAATATGAAGTGTATTATTTTTGGAAGAAACATATATTTTCTCACACAAACACTAAATACATTATTTTTGAGGAGAAAATAGATTTATATATATATATATTCTAAGATGGACTTGAAAATATATTATTTTTGAAACTTACATAAGAATACAATTATTTTTGCCAAAGGAAAAATTATAAATAATTTTTCTAAGTAATATTCCTCAGAATATATATTTTGGAAATATATATTAATGTATTCTTACTAGAGATATTATTCCGGAAAAGTTGATATAACATTAAGTATAAGGATACTTAATAATTACAAGAAATACGTATTTCGTACGCATAAATACACATTGGAATACGACACAAATACATGGCAAAAATATACAAGTATAAGAATACGAATACAAATATACCCATCCTTGGGAAGGAAATACTTGTATAAATACTTGAGAAGTATCAAGTTAAATTATATTGTTTTAACAATTATTCCAAAAATTTAGTAAATATAATTTAAGTTAAAATATTTATTATTTTAACAAATCATTATATAACTTGGAATAATAATGAAGACACTAAGAAATGTAACTCAAAGACACTAATTAGTACTAACTCAAGGCACGACCCACTCGATTAATAGACCTTAGTACATTGTAGGTAGTCGTGTACGCCAAGCAAAGCTTTGAGTTACGGTGATTACGGAGAACGCAAGACTGTAAGTTCATGTCCCCCTTTTTCTCTTAACTGTTTTCAGTTTTAAAACTTCGGGGGTGAAGTACATGTTATAAACTGTTTACAAACGTTATTATTTGGTATGGTTAGCTAAGGAAGGGTACTGCTAAATCATGTGAGTGGTGGGTATAACGCTTAAGACCGTTAATCCTCGTTGTAGGACTGAGGGACATGATTGATAGATCTATTTGGGTGTAGCGAGCCCCATCCATGTTGGACCAGGGTTTGGCCCATGGGATGACTATGTCTTACAGCCGGAAGCCAGGTGCAAAGTCTGCTAGGTTTGAGCCTTCCTGCATTACGTCACACATATTAATGGCCTTGCAAACCATTAATGATCTGTTTTCCTTGTTGCTTTCGTACCGGGATTTACAAACATACATACATACTTTCAATGATTACAAAGGTTTATTCATACACACAAACAAAAACATGAACTCGCTCAACTTTTGTTGATATTTTCAAACTACATGTATTTCAGGGAATTAAGTATGGATCTGGCGGGCATTTGGATGTTTCAAGTGAGGTTGAGAATATAAGGTGTCATCCGATGTCGGAGGATTTGGATTGTGTGTCTTATCCTAGATAAGACACATCTTTCAAAGCCTGGTTTTATTTAATGTCTTTTGTCGAGTCCTTGTGAACTCTAAAAACAAGTTGCATGGTTTGTACTCGAATTTGAAGTTGTATTTTGTAACACCTGTGTCATTTCAACCATCAAACAAATGCCAAACCAATGAAATAATGTATTTCATACTTTGGACTTGTATAAATATGTGTATCTTTTGCACATATCGACTCTTGTTCGATTTCAAGCTCTAAATCGCTTTCTGGAAGGTTATACGCGCACTAATGCGTAAATATAACCAGTTTAATGCAACGAACACTCCGGAATAGTGAAATAGGCTTAACATACCTTAAATAACCTATACATAACTTAGATTTAAGTTTTGGAAGGTTTGGTGTGGTGAAATCAAAGTTAAATCGCTTACAGGGACTAAAGTTGACAAACTGCGAAAGTATGCCAATTTGAACTGTAACGGACATTCCGGAACATGACCATAAGTTAAACATACCATAAATATCCTTTACATAGCTTAGAAATAGGCTTTGAGGGGTTCGGTGTGCTAAAATAAACTGTTGGGTCATTCAGGGACTAAAAGTGTCAAAAAGTGCACAAGTTTGCATTTTCGCGCATAACTTACGTTCTGAATACATCTGGACATCCAAAAATTTATGTAAGCATGACTACATTATATTTTAGTGTTCGCCATAAGAAAAATCCATTCGTCGCGTCATTTGGTTCGTTTTTCGCGCTTATGCGCATTCCGTCGTAATTAAGCGAACATCGCGTTCGTACGACCAAACGAACCATCATCCGGCATATTTTTGATTATGTTTTGAGTTCCCTATACTTTAACTTCATTTTAGAGCCTTGAAATGAGGTTAACGGGGTTCAAACGCATCGAAAAAGGCCTTAAACACGTGCAGGGACCATTCCTGCCACTTTTGAAACTTTTCTAAAACTGGGGGGTCAGTGGCGTAGCGCGACTGCCTAGGCCCTCACCGTCGCGCTACGCGACTGCCTAGTCTGGGGCAGAAACATGCAGAAAACTCATTTTTCGCATTTTCGGGACCGGATTCGATGTATCGACAGCTGTTTACAGTTGTTATCCACTCCCAAATCCCTTGCCAAGTGTTGATTCCCTATGGTTAGTGGCAATTTAGGCACCATAACATTCCGACACTTGTACGGACATGATTAAGGCACGATTTTCGACAAACGATCCTAACGGTTCGGGTATTCCTATAAATACCCAACCCACACAACATCAAAACCCACTAGAATTCTGATTTTGAGAGCTCTAAGTTGAAACCATTGTTTCATACCTGAGTTCTTGGATCGGGATTAGCATTCGGGGACCCTTCGTAAGTATTCTTTCGTTCTTTTCCTTATTTTTACTGCTTTTCGAGTCAGAAAGTCAAACTTTGTTTGACTTTCAGCGTTGACCAGTAATGGTCAATGCGAAGTTCGTTTGAACTTCGCAACGTGATTGTAATCACGATGGTCATGGTCCCTTGGGACTATGCCTACTGATTACCACGTTGTCTAGGGTCGTAGGGTAAGCGATCTAATAAATCGCTTATACCTCGAACCCGACCCAGTTTGGTCGATCATTAGGATCCGACCAAATACATTAGGTGACCCTAGTATAGGGCATAACCTTCCGAGGTTATACCCTATGGTCACATCGTTTAAGTAGTTGTATGATAGGTAGTTTATATGCCTTAGGTAAATTACCAGAATACCCTTTTCATATATAATTGGTAATTAAGCATATGTAACCCAAACCTTTGTCACATAACTGATTATGTAATATGTTTAGGCATATGACACTTGTCATAGGGCTAGTTAGGCGGTCCGAACGCGTTTCACGCGAACGACGCGTTAAAGTAACATAAGCTACCTAAACGGGTCGTAATGGGTCGAAATCACTCAGGTTAAGTTTCATTTAGTATGTAGGCTTTGTTAAACCAAATGACACGAGTCTCTACACTCGTTTGGTTTACAAACCCTAATGCTACCCAATCTTCCGATCTAGGTCCGGTATTTTAACATAGTTATCTATACTAGGTGCCGTTTGATTTTCCGCGATCTCTAGCTTTGCTTGGTGGTTATCCTAGGACTTCTGAGCAATCTCATGTGAGTACATAGACCCCTCTTTTACTGTTTTCCAAACTGTTTTGGGGTGGAACACATGTGCCTACTTGTTACATTCATGCTTTCCCGTTTTCACATCATATACCTGCTATGTTCGTTAGTACATTATAGTACATGATTTCAATACATTTTTATGCTATGTATGTCCATTATGTGCATACTTAGTACATTGTTTTACATTGCTTTTCTGTTGCATATGCTTATCCAGCATATGAACACATTATACTACATATTGAACCGTTGTAATCATTTGACTGTGATCCGTTGATATCTGTGAACCGTTTGTATCTGTGAACCGTGTGAACCGTATTTGACATAGACATTTCGGCATAGACATTTTAACATGATTGACATTTGATCATGCATTTCCCACAAAACATAACTTTGATTTAAACCAAGTTTTACTTCAATACTTTGTTTTTGTGCATATGGTTTAGTTGAGACATTTCACTTGCCATACATGACATTTTGACATAGACATTTGACATGGATATTTGACATAGACATTTTGACATTGGTTTGGTTTGATTAAGTGATTAAGTAACGATGCGTGTGTAATATGATACAAGCATGGTGGATACGCCGCTGGTACTTCCTATATATAAGTGTTTGTATGGTATTACATATCATAGCGTTATTTGAATCATTTCAGTTGGAGACATAGAACATTTTATACAAATAACATACTTTTCACAAGACATTGATTTATAAACAACTTATCTTATACAAATCCATTTTACTATGGTTATTCATTTAACCATACATTATTCATTTATTTATACATATCATCTGAACTCATTGTTTTTCAAATGATTTACAAAACAAAGCAAATTACAAGGTTCATGACTAAACATTTTCTCAAACATAAGTCATGGAACCTATTTTCACAAAACCTATGTATCTCACAGGCATTTTTATGCTGACGTACCTATTTTCACATGTGTTTTTCAGGAACCGTTGCATAAGATGATCAAGATACACATAGGCAGACTTGGGCTTTAGTGACAATAAAAGATGCAAGACTAGTTAATTATGTTGTATTTTCTTGTTTGTTAAGACATTGTAACACATTTAATCAATAAAACGAAACTTCAATTGCCATGGATTTGAAACAATTAATTCTGTTACAACACTCCCCGATGTTTCCGCCACGTTTTGTATGTTCTACGTGGTCGGGGTGTGACATATTTGGTTTCAAGACAATGATGCTATAACGATTTTAAACTTATTAAATGGATGATCATCTTTTATTTCATCATATAGTTGTTGTTATGATTGAATGCAATGATATTAAGCAAGTCACACATAATCAAGCTTCCGCAAAAGTCAGGGTGTGACACTCAAAGCGTACCATGTCGTCGTTGGTTAAATAGAAACTTAGAAACTTTACAAGTTTAGGAACGGGACATGGACAACCCGATCGAGTGGCAATCCGATCGGATAGCCATCCGATCGAACCGGCATCCGATCAAGTGACACTTGCCTCTTAACCCTAACACTTGGATACTTTGAATCTTTTGATCGTCGAATGGCAATTCGATCGGATAACCATCTGATCGAACTGCCATCTGATCAAGGCGACAATGTGTCTTAACACTTAGAAACTTTTTCAGAAACTTGAAAATCTTGAAACTTGACAATTGGATCGAATGACCATTCGATCGAATGGCCATCCGTACGGATGACCATCCGATCGGATGGCAATCCGTCACTCACTCATAATAGTCATCCCAATCGGATGGCAATCTGATCGGATAGCCATCCGATCGAACAGACATCCGATCAAGATGACTAATCCGACACTTGGTTGAATCTCGTTATTCTGGCTGATTCTTACCTGTTATAATCTAATCAGGCTAATTCTAAAGAGCTCCCTTTGATCCAATAACAGTTGATCTATTAAGCAATCACTGTGAGTATACTCGATCCCCTTTTGTTTTAAACTTTGGGATGTAACATGTATTCTATTAAACTATGATACTTGAAACTTTTGCAAACTAAACTCTATCCTATGTGTATGTGAAACTTGTGATTCTTGTATTCTATTTGTGTTATGTGGATGTTTAATCCAGGGTGTGTAGTTCCGCCTTAACAATAGTAGCGTTATAGGAGATGCACTTCCCCATTATTCTCGGGGGTATTGTTAGGAGGATTCTAGTTTTCCTTGAGACTTGGGAAAACAACAAAGCATTGGGATACTTGGGCTATCACTTGTTGGACCGCGAACACTAACATCGCTGAAACTATTTTGTTACATTTACATATGGATATGAGACTTTTAATCTATTATGCTATTATTCAAACTTGTATACTCGTCGGTACATTTTTGTACTGACTCTATTTTAATACATGTTGCAGGCTGACAGGATGCTAGAAATTGTGAAACAAGCTAGGATGGAACTTAGATACTCCACGTAACTAAATCTAGAAACTTTGAACAATGGTCATGTTTGTTTTTGTTTGATACTGTGTTTTGTGGTCAACGATGTTTAGACAATTGCATGAAATTGATTAATATATTGGAAACAATAGTGTTATGGAGTCTTGTGAGCAATCTGAATGCCTAGTGCTCGCACCCCGATGTTTCCGACATCGGTTGGGGTGTGACAGACTTGTATCAGAGCCATAACTATAGGGAATTTGGATAAGTAGGAATACTTGCCCTAGTCTATAGTTCTAGGAATCTTGATTCTTATCTGTTGTTTAAAACTTATGCATTCTACCGTATCTGCTTCCTAGCAGCACATTTTCCTACTAAGCTTACATGCCTTTCCTAAGGCTGCCACAATATGCACTTGATACTTGAAAACACTGCTAATTAGTGTTTGTATTTTTCACGAAATTTCCCTCAAGACAGAAGTGACATCCAAACCTTGAGGGGAAAATTTCCTGATTATATTCTAGTAGGTCTTATCTGCTGATAAGTACCGATGCTATTAGGGTACGATGTTGTCAAGATAGAGGTGAAACTCAGACCTTGATAACTAGTCCCACTCCTTGATGTTTTTATGTCTCGCCAAGGTCTCGAAACTTCCACTCAATTAGGAACATGAAATGACCAAAAGGATGAATATCGTAGGCCTAACATCGATCACGTATTTGTCTGAGTAAGTCAGGACACGTTGCCTCAATTCGAAAGAAGTTAGAATCACTTTAGTTAGTCACCGTTCCTCTACCCGGAACAATCCAAGGTTTTATGAGCCTATCTTTTATGTTATCTCGATTTTTACATGTGGTTTTAAACTTGATTCTTCGTCTAACTTGATTCTCCATTTATTTTGAGACTTTTTACACAAATCTCACGTATGTCCGCAATCAAAACCCATAATCCTAATCTCAGAATCAAACTAAATTCATGAAGCTTTATTCTATCATGGTAGCCTATGTGGGAATCTTGATAGACTATGATACTATGTGAATCTATCTGATGAACCTATGTGTTAATGTGGTTGTGAAGCACTAAATGTAACATGGCATAAAAGTACGAGGGAAAAGTGACGTGTCTGAAACATGGTGGATACGCCGCTGGTACTTCCTATATAGAAGTGTTTCCGACATGTTACCAACTTTCCTACTAAGTTCCATGCGAAACTTAGTGTTTCACAGACCGGTGATGAGATGGTTGAAATCTAATCCATGGGAAACTACTTGAGTAATCTATGAGGAATCTATGTGTAATCTATGCGTACTCTAGCATAATCTATGTGTAATCTAAGTATGTGTTGTTTTGAGAAACAAAATACGAAACATAGCCTAGCACCGAAGACGAGGAGGACATGGCATGTCCGAAGCATGGTGGATACGCCGCTAGTACTTCCTATATATAAGTGTTTCTGGCATGTTACCGAACCTTCGTTCCACGCGCTAAGCGAAGTTCGTAGTTTGTAGACTCGGGTTGAAGTTGTGGAATCTATTTGGTTAATCTATGTGGTTGAATCTATTTGGTTAATCTATGTGGTTGAATCTATTTCGTTAATCTATGTGGCTGAATCTATTTGGTTAATCTATGTTGTGGGAAGTGGTGAAATCTAATGTCATAGTTAAACGAAGCATGACATCGATGACGAGATGGACGTGGCATGATTGAAGCATGGTGAATATGCCGCTGGTACTTCCTATATATAAGTGCTTCCATCATGTTGCCAAACTTTCGTAGCACGTGCAATGCGAGATTTCGTTGTTTGCAGATTGTTAACACCAATCTATGAGAATCTATGTGAAACTATTGGAATCTATTGGAATCTATTGAATCAATTGGAGTCTATTAGAATCTGTTGAATCTATTGGAATCTAATGTATCTGTTGGAGACTATTGGAATCTATGTGAATATATCAGAGTCTAATGAATCTATTAGAATCTATGTGAACCTATTGGAGTAATCTATGTAAATCTATGATGGTGATGATGAGTGTGTTTGCGACACGTAACATGACATCGAGTACGAGGCGGAAGCAATATGTTAGAAGCATGGTGGAGACACCGCTGGTACTTCCTATATATAAGCGTTTTTGACATGTTACCAAACTTCGTACAACGTGCCATGCGAAGGTCGTGAGGTTGAGGTGTTGAGTCTATTGGAATCTATGTTAAACTTGAATCTTTAATCTATGAGAATCTTATTGAATCTCGAGTCTTAATCTATCGTGTGTGAATCTATACTGTGAGACTTTGTGAATCTAGACTTATACGATCCTCTTGTTGGATCATTAGGATGTCTTCTTGAAAGCTCTCCGATACTCTCAAGAGATCCAGGGAAAAGTCTCAGAAAAAGATGATGTCCTTCATGGCCGACCAGATCGCTCGAGTCATGCCAAAGATCGTCTCTGAGATCCAAGTATGGAACACTCCGCCCTCTTCTGTTGACTCTATGATGGAGAAAGAAAAGTTTACAAAGTTCAGCTATAAACATTTTGTTTCTTTCAACCCTACGTCTTTCACGGGTAGTGATGGGGTGACTGCTATGCTCGAGTGGTTTGACAGTATCGAGGTTACCTTCATTAATAGCGAGTACCCAGAGCAGCTAAAGGCTAGGAGTGCAACGGGAATGTTTCAAGGCAGAGCGTTGGAGTGGTGGTCAAATGAGAGAAACATCCGTTCAAATGAAGAAGCCTATGCTCTTCCATGGGCTGAGGTGCGAGAATTGATGATGCTTGAATTCTGCCCTCCTAATGAACAACTGAAGCTTGAAGAAGAGTTCTGGCACTTAAAGCAGATTGGTGATGATAATCTGGCTTATACTACCAGTTTCAAGCAGCTCAGCATAATCGTGCCTCACTTGGTTTCTACCCCTAAACGCATGATAACCAAGTATATCAATGGTCTACCTCCTGCTATGCGTGATTCTATTGAAGCAGCTCAACTCGAAACTATTGAGGAAGTCTATCGTCTTGTAGCTAGTCTCAACAATAATCGTGTTCGTGATAAGCAGTTTGCTAACTCTGCTCCCTCCAAGTCTGCGCATCAAGTTACCCAACAGCCAAGTGGCAGCAAGAACAAGAGGCAAAAGTATCAAGGTTCAGGATGCAATGCCATTGTTCCTGCTACGAATCCTTAGCTAAGCCTGCTCCTGCTGCTACTGTTCAGAACCCTGCTACACCTGAAGTCAAGAAGCAGTACTCTGGGTCTTACCCCAAGTGTACCACTTGTAACTTTCATCATCCTGTTGCTTCTGCATGTCATTTGCGCACCAACTGCAATCGATATGGTCATACGATTCCCTATTGTCGTCAAGCTGACCCACATCAACCAGCTCAGCAAGCCCCATCCCAACCAGCTCTGCCAGCTCCCCCGTAGAATCCTAAGCAGGTCAATGTTGTTCGTGCATGCTATAAGTGTGGAGATACTACTCACCTTTGTAATCAGTGTCCTCAGCTGAACCAGGACCAGCAGCCAGTCGCTCGTGGACGAGCGTTCAATCTTAATGCTAACCAGGCTCGTAACGACAATGATGTCGTCAATGGTACATTTCTTGTGAATAACCTTTATGCTTCGATACTATTTGATACGGGTGCCGACAAAAGCTTTATGTCCGTAGAATTTGAATCCTTGTTAAACTGTGCACGCTCTATGTTACCTAAGTCATTTTCGGTGGAGATTGCCGATGAGAAGTCTATTCGTCGATTCTATTCTCTGTGGTTGTTCCTTGATTCTTAACGACCACGTGTTTTCTATTGATCTAATACCCATGCAACTGGGTAGTTTTGATGTCTTTATCGGTATGGATTAGTTGCGTAAGAATCATACCGAGATTGCCTGTCACGAGAAGTTTGTATGTCTACCTCTACCGTCCGGTGATATTTTACATGTCTATGGGGACCGACCTTCGAGAGGGCTGAAGTTGATTTCATGCACTCAGGCGAACAGATGCTTACGTAAACAGAACTTTGCCTTCTTGGCCCATGTGGTGGAACAAAAGGGCAAAGGGAAGAACATAAGTGACGTTCCAGTAGTGTGTGATTTCCCTGACGTTTTCCCTGAGGATCTACTCGGTCTTCCTCCTCCTAGATCCGTTGATTTTCGCATTGATCTCATACCTGGCGCGACTCCTGTCACCAACGCTCCCTACCGACTTGCACCTTCCTGAAATGCAAGAGCTGTATAGCCAACTTCAGGAATTGCTCGACAAAGGATTCATTCATCCAAGTACCTCTCCGTGGGGTGCTCCCGTGCTATTCGTCAAAAAGAAAGATGGTTCGTTTCGTATGTGTATCGACTACCGTGAACTTAATAAGCTTACCATTAAGAATCGTTATTCTCTCCCTCGTATTGATGATCAATTTGACCAACTACATGGTGCGTTGGTTTTTCAAAAATCGATCTTCGTTCTGGTTATCATCAGCTTCGTGTACTCGAGGATGATGTACCCAAAACCGCTTTTCATACCCGTTATGGACACTGCGAGTTCGTGGTCATGCCTTTTGGATTGACCAACGCACCCGCTGTGTTCATGGATCTCATGAATCGTGTTTGTAAGCCTTATTTGGATCGTTTTGTGATAGTCTTCATCGATGATATCCTCATTTATTCTAAAACTAAGGCTGATCATGCTCGTCATTTACCTTTGATGCTTGAACTCTTACGTGGTGAACGTTTGTATGCTAAATTTTCTAAGTGTGAATTTTGGATTAATGAAGTACAATTTCTTGGTCACGTCGTTAGTAAGCAAGGTATTCATGTTGACCCATCTAAAATCGAAGCTGTGAAGAATTGGAGTACGCCTAAATCTGCATCTGAGATTCGTTCCTTCTTAGGATTGGTGGGCTATTACCGCCGATTCATTTCGGACTTCTCTAAGATCGCTGTTCCTCTTACTTCGTTGACTTGGAAAGAGAGACCTTTTGCTTGGGGTCCCGAGCAAGAGGAATCTTTTCAGACTCTAAAGACCCTTTTGTGTAATGCTCCTGTTCTAACCCTTCCTAATGGGAATGATGATTTTGTGGTATATTGTGATGCATCGAACCGTGATTTGGGCTGTGTGCTCATGCAGCGGGACAAAGTTACTGCTTATGCCTCTCGTCAACTCAAGGTACATGAGAAAAACTATACTACTCATGATCTGGAGCTTGGTGCAGTTGTGTTTGCGTTAAAGATATGGCGACACTATCTGTATGGTACTAAGTGTTTGGTTTTCACTGACCATAGGAGCCTTCAACATATCTTCGACCAAAAGGAACTGAACATGCGACAGAGATGTTGGGTGGAATTGCTTAACGACTACGACTGCGAAATTCGCTATCATCCTGGCAAGGCGAATGTGGTGGCCGATGCTCTTAGTCGTAAAACTTATGTGAATGCTATTCGTATCTCTAATGAGCTCCATGCGTGTATTTGTGACTCTCAGTATTCGTCAGCAAATGAAAGAAGTCTAGAAGTGGAAATCCAAGGTGCTAAAATTGAACAACTTGAAACTAAACCTAATGGACTCCAATACTACCTAAATCGCATCTGGGTACCAGATCGCGATAATCTCCATGAGCTCATCATGAATGAAGCTCACAAATCCCGTTTTCTATTCACCCGGGTGCCGATAAGAAGTACCATCATTTGCGTGTGACTTATTGGTGGCCCGGTATGAAGAGGGACATTGCTATATAGGTGTCCAAATGCCTCACTTGCACGAAGGTCAAGGCTGAACATCAACGTCCTTCAGGACTCTTAGAGCAACCCGAAATCCCTGTTTGGAAATGGGATAGCATTGCTATGGATTTTATTACCAAGCTACCTTGAACACCTTCTGGTCACGATAGTATCTGGGTGATCGTTGATCGTTTAACCAAATCAGCCCACTTTCTTCCTATTCGTGAAGATTATAAAGTGGAGAAACTTGCTTGAATCTATACCGATGAGATTATATACCGTCATGGTATACCTCTTGACATAATCTCGGACCATGATGGTCGTTTTACTTCACGTCTTTGGCAAACCTTTCAATCCGCTATGGGTTCTCACCTGAATCTTAGCATGGCATTTCATCCTCAAAAGGATGAACAGACCGAGCGTACTATTCAAACCCTAGAGGATATGCTTCGTTCTTGTGTCATCGACTTTGGTGGTAACTGGGATGTACATTTACCATTGATTGAGTTTTCGTACAACAACATCTATCATTCCAGTATTCAGATGGCTCCTTTCGAAGCTTTGTATGGTCGCAAGTGCCGATCTCCTCTCAGCTGGCATGAGGTTGCTGACAAGCAATTTACTGGCCCTGAGATCATTCAAGAGACAACGGATAAGATTTTTCAGATCCATGATAACTTGATCAAGGCCAGGAGCAGCTAAAAGAGCTATGCTGATAATAGGAGCAAGCCTTTGGAATTTGATGTTGGTGATCGAGTTCTTCTCAAGGTATCTCCCTGGAAGGGAGTAGTTCGCTTCGGTAAGAAGGGAAAGCTCACTCCTCGCTATGTGGGTCCTTTCATAATACTCGAAAGGATTGGCAAGGTGGCGTACCGACTCGACCTACCACAAGAACTAAACAACGTGTATCCAGTGTTCCACGTATCTAATGTACGTAAATGCCTAGCCGACGAGGAACTGCAGGTTCCCTTTGAAGACTTGCAAATAAATGAAGCTGTATACTTTGTTGAGAAACCGGTCGAGATCATGGATCAGGGTGTCAAGCGATTGAGGCACAAAAAAATTCCCATAGTCAAGGTTAGATGGGAAGGAAAGCGTGGCGCCGAATTCACTTGGGAACTGAAAAGTGAGATGAAGGCCAAGTATCCGCAGCTCTTCGAGCAGTCTTCTTCCTAGATTTCGGGGATGAAATCTCCTAAAGGAGGGGAGACTGTAACGCCTGCGTCCCTAGACTTTTACTTATTTGAAACATTAAGTCCCTTAACTATATGATACTTGATACTGTTGATACTTGGTGAAACTTATGCTATGATTCTATGAGACTATGATTCAAAGATACTATGAGACTATGATTCTATGATGCTATGAGACTATGATTCTATGATGCTATGAGACTATGATTCTATGATACTATGATTCTATGAGACTTGATACTTTGGTGCTTGACTCTTGAGGCTCATGAAACTTGAGACTTGGTTGAACGAGGGACTGGAGTCTTGTCATTGGCGAAAACTATGGAAACTTTGGTGTTAATGATGTAATCTAGTTATGTGATTCTATTACCCAATAATACGCAACGCAACGCTTAATCTAACTCGCAAAACGAATCAAAGACGGGAACATGGAAAGGATGGGATTGGCCAAATGGCAATCCGATCGGATGACCAACTGATCGGATGGCCATTCGACCGAGCTGCCATCCAATCCGTGCACACCGCCTCACTCTCTCCCTCCCTCTGACACTATAAATAGGCCTGTCACATCATTTCTCATTGATGTGACAGCCTCACTCGATCCAGACGCACGCACTCCTCTTTTCTTCCATTTCTCAACGATTTCAGTATGTTTTACACTAGATTCTTGTACATCTTTGATCTATACAGTATTCTCTACGTGATTCTCTATCGAAATCCCACTTTCCACCATGGCGGTTATACAAACTGTTGAGTGATGTCATTTTGTTCAAGATCTAGCTCAGATCTAAGGAATTTCATGTGTTTTTACACAAAATATTTACTAAACCCATACTTTTCAACTAAAACTTATGTTTATCTTCATCTTTTCTTAAGACTTTTACCCAAAACGGTGAGATCTGGATTTAAAAGGACTGTAGACTTGACGATTAGTCTGGAGTTGGTTTGGAGAAGATGATCAGAGTATGAATTCTGACATAAACACCGTCATGAACGGGCGACTGAACGGACTGGGGGATTCCCACTCGATCAGATTGGTTGTACACTGATGAGTTTACCGTTGTCTCAAAGCGTACCATGTCGTCGTTGGTTAAACAGAAACTTAGACACTTTATAAGTTTAGGAACGGGACAAGGACAACCCGATCAAATGGCAATCCGATCGGATAGCCATCCGATCGAACCGCCATCCGATCAAGTGACACTTGCCTCTTAAACCTAACACTTGGATACTTTGAATCTTTTGATCGTCGAATGGCAATTCGATCGGATAACCATCCGATCGAACTGCCATCCGATCAAGGCGACAATGTGTCTTAACACATAGAAAGTTTTTTAGAAACTTGAACATCTTGAAACTTCACAATTGGATCGAATGACCATTCGATCGAATGGCCATCCGTACGGATGACCATCCGATCAGATGGAAATTCGTCACTCACTCACAATAGTCATCCCAATCGGATGGCAATCCGATCGGATAGCCATCCAATCAAGATGACTAATTCGATACTTGGTTGAATCTCGTTATTCTGGCCGATTCTTACCTGTTGTAATCTAATCAGGCTAATTATAAAGAGCTCCGTTTGATCCAATAACAGTTGATTTGTTAAGCAATCACTGTGAGTATACTCGATCCCCTTTTGTTTTAAACTTTGGGATGTAACATGTATTCTATTAAACTATGATACTTGAAACTTTAGGAAACTAAACTCTATCCTATGTGTATGTGAAACTTGTGATTCTTGTATTCTATTTGTGCTATGTGGATGTTTAATCCAGGGTGTGTAGTTCTGCCTTAACAATAGTAGCGCTATAGGAGATGCACCTCCCCATTATTCTCGGGGGTATTGTTAGGAGGATTCTAGTTTTCCTTGAGACTTGGGAAAAGAACAAAGCATCGGGATACTTGGGCTATCACTTGTTGGACTGCGAACACTAGCATGGCTGAAACTATTTTGTTACATTTACATATGGATATGAGACTTTTAATCTATTATGCTATTATTCAAACTTGTATACTCACCGGTACATTTTGTACTGACTCTATTTTAATACATGTTGCAGGCTGACAGGATGCTAGAAATCATGAAACAAGCTAGGATGGAACTTAGATACTCCACGTAGCTAAATCTAGAAACTTTGAACAATGGTCATGTTTGTTTTGGTTTGATACTTTGTTTTGTGGTCAATGATGTTTAGACAATTGCATGAAATTGATTAATCTATATTGGAAACAATAGTGTTATGGAATCTCGTGAGTAATCTGAATGCCTAGTGCTCGCACCCCGATGTTTCCGCCATCGGTTAGGGTGTGACAGTACATTACAAACACAAATCATGAAATCTAACATTTGTCCTATTACATACTTGACACGACTCGATCAAATAGGCAGCAGACATTGTGTGTCAACAAACTCGCCCTTGGATGTTGCCGCAGTCTCGATCGGTCTTCAAAATCTTCATAACTTCAAAAACTTCTAGAGCCTGAAGAAATACTTCTTTACACGTTGACGCTTTAGCTCAAATTCAGTCATCGGCGTTTGATCAGTAGGAATTAGCTTGTTTATAAATTGAAATCATCTAATAGAAGCCATTTCATTCTTGCTACAATCCTTTCTTCCTTTCAAACTTCCTTCATAAACTCTTTTCTTTCAATCTCTCGCCATTTCGTGTTCCACATCTTTCTAGAATTAATCTCATAGGCATAACACATTTTGATGACATTCTGGTACTACATAGCCTGTACTATATCTTTTACTTGATAACATATTTTATTGTAGTGCAAACACTCAATATCCTTTTCTGATAGATTCACCAACCACGCAGGATCTACAATCCTTATAGCCCTCCATAAACCATCAGTCTTCAATACAATCATTGCTTCACCAGTCACTCGATCATAATCCCACCATCTGAAATATGTGTGAAAATCTTGTTCAAGCTTCATCGAAGGCATATGCTTCATGGCTCGAGGATATTTAATAATCAAGGTCACTTCAGGGAGTTTTGTTATCAAATCAATCTCTGTTTTTCTCTTAGGATAATGTGGTTTCCGGTTAGGAAAATTACGACACGCTTCAAATTTGATGTACTTCCCCAACTTTTAATCACCTGGTTTCATTTGAAAGTTAATCAGTTTTGTTTGGCACAACTCTTGTATCTCCCACCATGGCAGAGTCTTTATATCTTGCAAGAGTCAGAAGTATTGAACTCTGTATTCTCTTTTAATCCCCCCAACATTTTACTCTGGTATCCATCCATAACTAATAATATCCCCCAGTGAAACATCCTGGTTTCTTGTAAAGAACACAAGTGGTCTTCTAAACTTTCTTTCTATGGGCATAGCTTTGAACCAAGCTTTCCGGCTTCTCTAATCTGATCTTTATCCAGCCTTGGGGATTCACCATCCTTAATTGTTTCTTCTATCTTTCTTTTCAGCAAAGCATTCGTTTATTTATCAAACATCTCTTGAAATGTTGGGAAATCATCAGTTCCTTCACTAGAATACTTAGGCATTTCATTATCTAAATCATCTTCCATGATAACATTATTAAAAGAGTGAATTTCAAGGATTGTCCTTTATCTTTATACCCATTTTCAGGCGTTGTACTTTATGTTCAAAATTGACAAGTTTTGTCCTTTATGTTTTCAAATCATACATGTTTTGTCCTTTAGGCCTAACCCGGTTAGTTTTTTTCAGTTAAATTTGGTCATGTGCTTTGCACATAAGGGCATTTTTGTCAATTCAAATTTGGTCTCTTCCACTCATCACCACCTCCAATCCACCTCCATCACAACCTGCCACCACCCACCCTACCTCCACCTCCACCTCATGCCCTCATGTGCAAAGCACATGACCAAATTTAACTGAAAAAACTAACTGGGTTAGGCCTAAAGGACAAAACGTGTATGATTTGAAAACATACAGGACAAAACTCGTCAATTTTGAACATAAAGGACAGTGCCTGAAAATGAGTATAAAGATAAAGGACAATGCTTGAAATTCACTCTTATTAAAATTATTAGCCTCTGGAATGTATTTGAACACGTAGTCGTTAGGCTTTGCAATATCAATATTGTTCAACTTGTCACACCCAGACCCGGAGCGGATAGGTACGGGGCAGACTGATTGCCCATAGCTCATGACACTAATTAAAGTTGCCATATTTTAAGCACAACCAAATTAAATTGTCACATAACACATTGAAATCATAAAATGTTCATACAATGTTCAAAACCAACATAACATAAGTTTATCCCAATTTATTTCCTAAGGCCAATGTTATGTGACCTCTCCACTCGATCATTAAACTTGATTACCTGCATCATGATAGGAAAATATATTTTGGGTCAACAAACATGTTGGTGAGTAATTTCCTCGTTTTATTTTGAAAACATTTTTCTATAATTAAATTTTAAGATAAATCATTTTAACATGCATTTCAAGGTTAGCTAGGTGATTGTCTCATGACGTTAACTTAGGCAATAATCACATAACACGAAACACACAGCCATTTAACCTCACGTAACAAAATATAAATAAATAGACTCATGACAATAGTGTATATTAGTCTCAAGCCCCAAGGAATTAGTCTAATACCGTTGGCGATACTAGGCTACAACCCATGGCTGTGAGAAACCTAGTCAGTCATGGATCCACAAGACACAATAGAATGCAATAGACTTGACATTAGATAGCATATAGATTGATAGAATACACATAAGACGTTCACATAACAACACTTGATCATAGCATGTTAAGTAAATCATAAGGTATAACATGATACACCCCAAAATTTGAAAAGTTAAAAAAAGGAAAAAAAAAGAGAGATTACTCACTGGTTGCGTTACGTTTATATCCTTGAATCGACCGAGCGGATTTGAGGAAAATTAAACGTAAGGATACTATCCTAAAATATATATTATGTTTTATATATAAAATACAAATCAATAAACATCAAAAGTAATAAGAAAATAAATCTAGGGTTTAAGATGTTGCGTAATTATGTATTCGTAAGTTATTATCTAGCCAAATTATAAAGAAATATCCATATTTTATGCTAATTAATATTTCCTAACACCAAACTCTAAAAATTTCCAATATATGGAATTTGATATATATTTTGGGCTACGATCACATGTTTTATCTTCACCAATTTATAACTTTATAAATTATTAAATTATACGTATATATATATAGATTTTTAGGAACATCTACACTATTTTCATCACATTATAAAATAACAAAATTTGATGATTTGTCAAATCTCCTAGAGTAGTTTATTTAACACATTACACCATTTTCACAATTAAATAGTTTACCAAGTATATACATTTTAGAGTTTATGAACAATAGGCAATCACGAGCATTTCTAATTTAAAATTTTATATCTAAATTTTTAAGATTACAAGATCATAAACATGTGTTTTAGCAATTTTTGTACTATGAAATTTTCTAATATATAATTCGTAAAATGTCAATAATAAAACCAAACAATATCCAAAAATTATAAAAATTAAAAAAACTATCCTAACATGATCCTAAACAACACCCCATGTTCAATTTTATCATAATTGCATCCTAAACCAAAAAGCCCCAAATATAGATACGAAGAACCCTAGTTTTCTACAATTTCAATTCGTATAGAATAATGCACTCTGTCACCGAAATTGATAGAGGGGGTATGTAGAGCATGAAAAATTAACAAGGTTTGGCTTTGGAAGTACCTGAATTGATGCGCATATGAGAAAGATATTGAAACTTGAAGATTACAAATCCTAGCTTTGTTTCTTGACAAAATTCGCAGATTACAACACAGATTCGTTGGTTATGGATGCTATGGAGTTGTGTGAAGGTGTTTAGAAGTGTCTAGGATTGGTATTATATGTTAATTTTGGCGAATTAGTAAACAAAACGCTTGGTGTTCATGAGCCTCCATAGATGTATAACTATGTTTAATTTCATGATTAAATAGCATTTAATCTTCAATTATTCAATGTAGTAACCAATTCTCTAGGAATACGAGTCATTTGGTATTGATTTGTTACTCAAACGTCGCGTTTTCATGCGGATCATGTCTGGTCGGGTGGGGTTTTAGGGTTGGGTTTTCGCGAATTCATGGTTCTATGAAGAAGATAAGTCTTACTTCATCTGTTTTTTTCTATATATAAAACTCGCTCCATAATCCGTCACAAACAACTTTGTAGTTTAGTGGTTAAGGTATGCGCTTCTTGTGAGTTCGGAGAGGACCCGGTTCGAAACCCAGGTGGGGTGCTATTTTGCTATTTATTTATTTTTTTCTCCTTTCCCCTTATGTGATATTTATAAAAGACACTCTGAGTTATTGCAGAGGTGGCGCGTAGTCTATTTGGTTGATACGTTGTGCGTGGACACGGATGGCCCGGATTAGAGCCCAGCAAGAACCCTTTTTTTGTTTCTTTTCATAAATAAATTTCACTTATTTACCATGAGACCCCGGCACTTTGTGACACCCGGCTTTTCAGGTCGTACCGTATAATTGTAATATGTGTTATGAATAGGTAACCGGGCTATATTTGACTGGTTATGATGTTTATATGTGAAATTTAATGTGTTGGTAAAATTAAACTTTGATAAAAATTATGTTGGTAATGGTAAGATAAACGCTTATCGCGTAACGGTTAAAATGCGAAACGAACATCGGTGACCACCAGATCAGTGTTAGAATCCTAAAAATAGTCTGTTATGATAAGAACAAATATTTTCATCATATTCGTGAGGAAAATTAATTAAAACGCTAAGAAACTCTATTTTCCGAGTTTAAGCGCGTACCGCGCGATATAGCGCGTATACCGACAAAACATTGTCAATACAGCCAGTCAAGGCAACTGATAATCATTTTAGCAATAATTTGATAAGTTTATTCTTATAGAATTACGAAAATAAATAAAAACGTTTAAATTCCTATTTTTGCGATTTTAAGCGCGTACTGCGCAGAACAGCGCGTATACTGCCAAATACCGACAACATAGCCAGTCCAGGTAAACAAAATGTTGTCCCGTAATATCTTGGTAGGTTTATTTTTGTAGAGCGTCAAAAATAATTTAAAACGCACTAAAACGGGTTTAAAACGCTAGATAAAATACCCGGTATCCAGTAAAATACCTGTTTTTAACACTAATTTACATATATATATTTACATATATATATATATATATATATATATATATATATGTATATATATATATGTATATATATGAGACAATTGTGTGTGTGAGGGGCTAGGTGGCGGCCATAGGGTAACCCACCTCTTGCCATTTATCCTTCTTCTTGCCATCTGTTGGTTATTGGAACTAGGGATAATCATTAGATGCATTTAAACACTCCAACTTGTTCCATACACAATCAAAAACCATCTCACTTCTCACTCTCACTAAGTCTCGGCCGAACACCCTCAACATCACATCCATTTTCATTTTCAAAATTGTTCTTGAAGATTCATTTCCCTTTCAAGGTGTTTTCAAGCTAAAATGGGTGTTTAGAAGTGATTTCAAGGCATTTCAAACAACAATCAAGACCCACATCACCAATCTTTACTAAAAATCATTCAAGAACTTGAAGGTATAAATTTATTTTAAAAACTTTGTTTTGATTCTTGATATTCTTGATAGTGATGGAAGTTTCTCTTGATCTTGAGTTTAATCACAAACTTGAAACATAAAACAAATGGGTTTTATTTTGAATGAAATAAAATGGATGGGTGTGTATATATATATATATATGTATGTATGTATGGCCGTGAGTGTGTGTGTATGTGTAAGTGTTTGTGTTTTTTATTTTTGTTGAAAAATTCTTCAGTTACATGATTTCTTGAAAAGTAGGATGCATGTAAGAATCAATATGTGTCATGTAAGAATGTTCTAAAGGTGATTTAAGATTTGAAAGTGACATGATGAAAAGTGAATTTTTGGTGGTTTATGTGTGTATATATATTTCATATATATGTATGTATGTATGTATGTATGTATGCATGCATATAAAAGTTTGTCATATGTTCTTAAATATGAAGGATATTAGCATTTATGTATGAATGATTGGATGATCATGATGATGTGTGTGTTGTGTTTTGTAAGAACATGATATTAATGTGTTCTTGAGTATGATTAGATCATAAATGATGTTGATGATGTTATATGAGTGCATTAGATGCACATATGTGGACATGCATGTTAATATGAAAGCATAAAATGATCATTTGAGCATGATTTGATAAAAATAAATTTTGATCCGATTATAAACCCTAAAATAAAGTTATTTTGAAGTGTTTAATGATATATAACTTTGTCATAATGTTTGCTCGCTTTGCATGTTGTACTTGGTGCATTAAAAGTTATAGAATACGTGAAATCTCATGATTTATGTTACTTACACAAAAACTGCACTAATATAATTATAACCACTATTTTAATCAGTAAATAACATGTATTGTGTTAAAATATCAAGTCGTTTCGAGTTGGGATGGTTATGGTAACGTTTAACGCAAAACTATGCGTTAAAAAGGTCAACAATCGGCTTTTCGGGTGATTTTTGTAAAACTTATTTAGATCAGTAAATAAACTGATGTGTTTAGTTTAAAAACAAGTATTTTAACTAATTTTAAGTTTACTTGGTGTTTGGTTGGTCATACGTGACTTCCGACGCCCGAAAATGTTACCGAATCGCTAAAATACGCATTTTTCGATAAACACTAGTATGGGTAAATTTTGAGTGAACCTTATGTGATAAAATGTGTTAAGTGATTTAAACATGTGTTGGTGCATACGTCTGTCGACTTCATCTTGTATCGAGTCTTGTATTAAGAATGTTAGATCAGGGCACGTAGTTCGAGAAAATAGGGTTTTTAGGTAATTTCGCATGAAATGTGTCTTAGGTAATTTTGTACGAAATCATCTAGTAATTTCTCTTGGGAGGTTCATACGAAATTAGTTCTAGTATAAATACCCTCAGTGCGAAATCATTTGTAACGTTCGTGATTCCGGTACCGAAGTGCTGCCGATGTGTCTACTGATCTGAAAACATGTTTTATCAATAAAACCAGACAATTAAATGTAAATCAAGCTGTTTTCCAAGTCAATTCATTAGTTTCCCGCCTCTTGAATTGATTAGAACTCTTCTGATAGACTCGTTTGGGTCTGAAAACGATCCTACAAGTGGTATCAGAGCTCAGGAGGAAGAGTTCTTACCAAAATCAGCTTGTTTTCTTCAAAAATCTGACTTCTACACCTTCTTTTTCAAAATTCAGAAAATTTCATGGTCAAAATGGATTGAATTTCATATATGTCATGCGAAATAGTGTTTTAACAAATCCTTGAAAGAATTGGACCTAAATTTGATCTAAAATTGATAAAATCTATAATTTCACTTGAAAATGGTTTCGGATTAAGTGACGTCAGCACTATTCCATACGGAATTACCTGATTGCCTTCACACGAAATTACCAAATTTCGCTCGAAATAGATAATTTCGCACCAAATTGGCATTTCATTTGATAATTTCACACGAAATTACATATTTCGTTTGAGTTGGTGCTATTTCGTTTGAAACCAGTATTTCGTGTGAAAAGCTGATTTCGTTTGAAAGTAGTTATTTCGCACCAAAGCTTGATTTCGTTTGAAAAAACTATTTCGCACCGAACTGATTTTGTATCAGTGAGTTAATTCGTGTGAACTTACATATTGTTTGAATTTTGTTGACTTTGTAATACAGATTACTGAATCATGGAAGAGGAATTCTACAATGCGTTTGGTACACCAGTTGCACCAGTTACAGCTGCCGAAACATTGTACAATGAGAATGAGACAGGAACTTACCAGAAACCACCAAAGCTCATGTACATTGAAGATTTTAAAGGATGGCAGAATTGGTTTGAGAACTGGGTGCAAGCTTATAAGTTTGACGCATGGTGTTCATTAGAGAAAGATTATGAGAAACCGAAAAATGAACGTGGGCATGAAAAGGCTTTTTGTGACTTTTCAGAGAGTGATAAATTGAAATATACAAGTGAAAAGATGATGATCAGTATTCTTCAACAAGCAATTAAAGAAGACATCTTTGTTTTGCTCTAACATGAGGGTACTGCTAGGTTAATTTGGACGGCATTGATACAAAAGTTCAAAGGAAGCGCAGATATGATCAAAAACAAAAAGGCATTATTGAAGAAATCATTTGACATGTTTGTAGCTTTTGATCATGAAACAACAAAAATGACGATTGATAGATATTGTCATCTGGTTTTGGAAATGGGAAGATTGGACATAAAGAAAGACGATGATGAATGGGTTGATAAACTATCTGATGCATTACCACAGCAGAAATGGGGAACTTATTTGTTGATCCTAAAACACATGAGAAAATCTGAAAATATGAATCTGGCACAGTTTATTCAGAAGATAGAAGAGCATGAGTTGGATATCCAGAAAACAGCAATCATGAAGAATCCAAATGCTCAACAAAATGTCAGTTTGTATTATAGAGGAAACAAATTTGAAGTTACTCCTAGCCTAAAGATTCAAACTGGTTTCAGTGCTGATACTTCTTCTGGAACAAAAGGTAGTACTATGACACAGAGTGGTGGATCTTCATCTTCGTATTCAAGTTTTGATCCAAATTTTACAACACCAAGTCCTCAATGACAGAACTCAACAAATCTTCAATGCAATGTCACTTTGAACATTCAAAATGGTCAAAATCTGTCTCCAGAAATAGCTAAGCAACACATGGCATCACTCGTTGCTATGTTGGAATCATATGAAAGTTTGATTGCTGGCAAAATTGGAAATCCGATGCTTACCAAAGAGGATTATGACCAAATTGATGCTGAAGAACTTGAGTTGATGGACATCAAGTGGTGTTTAGCCAGTGCTGTTCGAAGGGCAGAAAAGTTTCAACAAATTACTGGAAGAGATGACTTTAATGAATTGTCTAAATCTCCGATAGGGTTTGACAAATCAAAGGTTACATGTTTTCGTTGTCGAGAAAAAGGTCATTTTAAACGTGAGTGCAAGAGCAAAGAAGCAAACGGAAGACAAGATCAGTCTGGAAAAAACAATTATTATCAAAAATCAATTTTCCATCAAATTGTTCAACAACCACAAACTGCACATGCACGTGCCATTGAAAAAAGAGAGAAAAAAGCTTGTTATGGTATAATTTACCAAGATGATGAAAAGGTTGCAGAGGGATTTAGCTGGGATAAATACATTCCACCTGGTTCAGGTCTTGTTGCTAGAATTCTGGAAGAAGAAGATATCAAGTCTAGTCGAAAAAGAATACCGATTTTTCCAGATTTAGGAAGTGATATTGATACCGATGATGAAGAAGAATATCTTAATAAAGCTATAAAAGGTATAGATCCTGATAGTTTTAATTTGTTTTTTGCAGATAAAGTTGAAATACTGAATGAGAAGAAGATTGCCAGATTAAAGAAAGAGCTGGAAGCAAGAAGAATAGCTGATGAAAAGGCAAAGATGGTAGCTGAAGAATCAAATGTTGAAGCAGTGATTGAAAAGGTGATAGAAAAAATCGTTGAAGTGGAGAAAGTGGTAGAAAAAATTGTTGAGATTGAAAAAATCATCGAAGTTGAGAAAGTCATCGAGGTAGAAAAAATTGTTGAAGTTGAAAAGATTGTCGAGGTTGAAAAGATAGTTGAAGTTATTAAACCTTGTCAGAAATGTTTGGAGTCTTGCAAAGATTGTGAGAAGAAAGACAAGAAGATTAGTGAACTGGAAGAGATGAAAGAGAAGTTGTTGTCTGATGTGAAGTATGTAAAGGAGTCATATGATGTGCTGAACAGAACAGTTGATGGTCTAAAAAAGACAAATTCAGAAGTTGATGCTGCTATGACAATGATGAGTTCCACTTTAATGACAAAGCAGAAAGTCATCAATGAATATATTGAAGGCTGTGCAAAGTTAAAGCAGGATTTAGAACTTGAAAAGATTGAAAGTGAAAGAATCAAACGATTGTTGTTGAGTTATACAACATGTGATTATTTGATTGACAGAGTTTATCCTACTGTTGCAGGTCTTGAAGCTTTCCAAGACAAAGAGAAGGAAACGGATACTGGTAAGAAACAAAGTGTCAAGTATAACAAGTATCCGCCCCCGATTTGGAATAGTTATTCTCCCAGAAAGCCAAATGAGGAACATTTAAATAAGGCACTCAACATAAAGTTAAAGTCTGAAACCATTGATGAGTTACCAGACAATATTGATGTCACATTCACAACGTCTGACACTGATCATGAGTCTGAGTTGTTAAAGAAAGTGGTCGATCAGGTGTTGGATATGGATGAAGAGTCAAAATCGGAGTCTAAGTCTGAAAGTTCGAGTTCATCAGAAAAAAGTCCGAGTTCACCGGTTAAAAGGGTTTACAATAAAGAATTCTTGTTATCAAAATCTAATTTGAATGACGAACCAATCAAAGTGGCATATACTTTGAATGATTCAGACAAATTATATTCTGATGAGGAATTTCCAATAAGAAATGTCAAAACTAAAATGATCAAACAGGTTTTCAAATTAACAGAAATTAATATTTCTAAAATAAAAGATTTAAATCTTCATGAAAAACCTAAAAAGTACACTTCAAGAGTTCAACAGAGATTGAACAAGAAAAAAGGTTACAGTTCTGGTTCAGGTTATCGAAAGAAACCAAACCATAATGGTAATTTCAAAAAGAAAGGTCTTGGTTTTTGTTCTTCAGAAAATTATAAAAATGAGAAAAATTATAAACCAAAAACGAAATTTGTTACAGGAGGAAGTTCTGAAGAAGAGCTGAAGAAACCATTCTGGAGACAGTCAAATCAGGAGTTTCTTGTTGAAAGAAAGAAGAAGTTGGTTCCAAGAGTTGATAGAAGAACATGTTTCAAATGTCAAAAAGTTGGGCATATTGCTTGGAATTGTTCAAATTCCAACAATACAAAACAGGGAGTTTCTTCTAACTCTGAAATGATTAAGAAACATGTTGATGAAAAGAAACAACTAACTAAGAAATCAAAGATGTTTGAAAATTCGACTTTTGAAACTGGTGATATTTCAAAACATTTTTACAAAAGAAAAGTCGATTTGAACAAACAAAGGTGGGTTGAAAAATCTGAGAGTAGTTCTGACATTAAATCTGATTCCATAAAATCAGAGGAGTCATTTGTTGAGAATAAGAATGAGAATTCCGTTCCAGATTTGAACGATGAAAACTTTCCGCCATTGTCAAAAGAAAAATTGAAGTTAAAAATTGGTAAGATTGAGATTTCAGATCAATTCTTCTCTGGAAAAGGAGAATTTGATGCGGAAAAGGCTTTCAATAAGAAAGTCAAACATATATTTGGGAAGATGGTAGATGGGAAAGTGAAAAGTGCAAAAGAGTTTTACAGATCAAAAGGAGGTTGGGATAAAGTTGAATCAAAATCACCCAAGGCTGGTCAGGCTTGGGTGAATGCTTTTTCTACTTAAAAACCTGACTTGCCGGAGCTCCCAAGTGGGTAATTGTGGAGCATAAATCGGGATCATTCTTTAAAATTTTTGTGAAACATTTAAAAAAAAATTGTTAAAATTCTACAGGTTGTGGACTTGCCGGATCTCCCAGGTTGGTAAGTGTGGAGTAGGAATCGGCATTTTATAGCAAGTGATATTTAAGTTTACAAGTAGTAGTTGTTCTTAAATTTTCATATTTTGCTTTACAACTGGTAGATTTAAACCTACAAGTGGTTAATCAAGGTCATTAAGTTGAACTTGATTTAACTTTCATTCAAAATGATTTGAAAAACAAAATGATGATCATAACCCCGTTTTTATAAAGTGATAAAATCAACAAAACTTATTTTTCAGAAAAACCATCTTTGATTAAAACAAACTTAAGTGTTTTGAAATCATAATGGGAAAATAGTTTGTTATCAGGGGGAGTTCTGATTGTTTATGCCAAGTGGATGGCGAATTGAAGCTTGAAAATCAGTTGTCATTTAACCTTGTACAGTTTGTTTTCAAATTTCCTTTAAATGATTTTGAATTTTAGGGGGAGTAAGAAATTTTGGAAAATCCAAAAACATTAGAAAATTTGAAAAGACAAAAACATGATAAAATCAAAAATGAGTTTTGTTGACAAAAAGAGGAAATGATAGTACATCAGTGGACAATCACAGCATGCTAAAGAATTGGAAAGTTAAATAGTGATAAACGGTCTCACTGATGATGTGCCAGTAGGTTTTTGCACATTTAGTAGATTGTGTCGAGATATAAACCTAAATATCAAACTTGCTTATCTCGTGGGGAACATCTCTCGGATATATGGGTAACCCCCGGAATCTTGTTTGAAAGGTCCCTCTTTCTGAGATACTAGGTCTTTATGCTTAGTGATATCTGGGGTATTATCCCGGGACTTCTGATTTTGCTGAAGCAATGGTCTAGTCCCCGTATAATACTTTATGCCTGCTTGAAATATAGCATACCCTCAGCATAAAATATGATGAAACATTGCAAAATGCTAATCATGTGCCGTTGAAGAAAAGATTCTCTAAAGGGAACACACCAAAAGTCAAAGCCGTCATCTCTCTGATTTTGCGGAAGCAATAGCCTGAGCTCTCACGGCCCTCGCATTTAACCCCTTACAGATATCATCTAGGTATACTCACCTATAAGACTGAATATTGGGATCTGGATACGGGAGTATATTCTGAGGTGGGACACGCAAATAAGTTTAAGTCTCTAAAACATTAATCTCGTATCTCGAAACAGTTGAACTTTGTGTGAAAATTTAAGTGGATCAGTATACTGACAATCTAAGTGAATCGTTTAGAACTTAAAATGTTTACAGCTTAACGGTGTTGGTGATTTGTCTCAAAAACTGATATGATCCTCTTACACAAACTCACAAAAATATTGTATGTAAATATTTCTTTACTGCATTTCTTTATTTTCAAAAAATCCAAAAAGATTTTCGGAGTGTTTTAGCATAAATTTTGAAAAATGCAAAAAGATTTTCGACAACTGTGTGTGAAAAGCTGATTTTCAAAATTCCGAGTGCTAAACATGATGAACAAGGTTTGGAAAGAAAATGTTAAATCTAAATTTTTTTAAGTGGTCATCAGAATTATTAAATGATTATATCTTTCAGATCGATACCTGCAAAAGTTTAAATTTGTCAAATCTTTAATTTGTGAAATTTACTTTGAGGTAGAGTTTGTGCAGGTTACAGCTATAATGAAAGCCAGATTTCGATCTTGCACATAAGAAGATTGCAAAGAAAATCAGAGTTTGAACCAGACTACGATCCCAGAATAACTTAAGGGGAGTATGTTAGAAAAAGAGAGTCTGAAGTTGCTAGAGCCAGTTTTTGATCCTGAAAGAATGTTAAAGATAGAAGTTGATAAAGAAGGATAGAGCCAGGAATTTGATACTTGGAGAAAGAGACAAGATAAAGTTTGATGAATGCTTATACTGTCAGATAATCTTTGAAAGAGCCCGAAGACTGATAAAGATTGAAGATTATGAAGACTCGACACTTAAGACTCGTCAACATCCGAGGGGGAGTCTGTTGGTGCATACGTCTGTCGACTTCGTCTTGTATCGAGTCTTGTATTAAGAATGTTAGATCAGGGCACGTAGTTCGAGAAAATAGGGTTTTTAGGTAATTTCGCATGAAATGTGTCTTAGGTAATTTTTTACGAAATCATCTAGTAATTTCGCATGAAATTAAGTTTCGCTTGAATCTAATTTCGCTTGGGAGGTTCATGCGAAATTAGTTCTAGTATAAATACCCTCAGTGTGAAATCATTTGTAACGTTCGTGATTCCGGTACCGAAGTGCTGCCGACGTGTCTACTGATCTGAAAACGTGTTTTATCAATAAAACAAGACAATTAAATGTGAATCAAGCTGTTTTCCAAGTCAATTCATTAGTTTCCGCCTCTTGAATTGATTAGAACTCTTCTGATAGACTCGTTTGGGTCTGAAAACGATCCTACAACATGTAAATGTGATAATATGTTAAGTGTTAATTTGATAGTGGGAAATTTAGACTATGCATGTATGCATGTACGTTTTGTGCGGTAGAAACGGTAAAATTGCGTTAAATGTGTAACTTGTTTGTCGAGCATGAAATTTGGTACATATGAGATGTTTTATGTATATTTGCTTTAAAAATAACAAAATAGATAAGTTAGTAATATTTCGCGTGTTCGGTGTTAAATTCTATGAAGGTTTATGTATATATATTACGACGCGCAAATCGTAGATATATTGCGTATAAACGGGAGAGTTAACGGATTTACACAATAATGGTCACCAATAAAATCGTTCAAATCGCAAAAATCATATATATATATGTATATATGTATATATGTATATATGTATATATGTATATATATATATATATGGACTCATATATATATTAACGTGCCAACAAAATCAAAAATGACAACTTTTCGAGAAAATCTCAAAGTTATGTGATAATTCTAAGAAACGGAGAAACTTAAGATTTTTGTGTTATGTATATTGATTTAGAATCGTTCCTATATTAGGACGTGTAGAAAATCAATCTCTGGGATTGCGGTATTAAAATACGCACCCAAAGGTGAGTGTCACTAAACCCCTCTTTTTATTGCTTTGTATATATTTTGGGGGTAGAACACGTCGTTAAAAGGGTTTAATAATATTTTCGAAATAAAACATACCTTTTAATATAAAATATATATTTTCGCTGAAAATATATGAAAATTTGATAAGTCATACATTTCAAAGTAAAACGTTTTTTATGAATGAATATTGAAAGTACGGTATTTCCTAAGCGAAACATAATCGTACAGTTGGGGACGAATTCTTGACTGGGTCTCATATGATGGAGAGTAAGGGGAATTCGTACAACGATGTGTATTAAATTTTCATATTAGTAGGATATATATATTGTGCGTGAGGCAGACATCATATTGTCCTTCAAGAGGACCCTGCGCCCATGATGTCGTTTAATCAGTTAAGTATTGCACGCGATGAATTGTTGGTAGATCTATCGGGTTGACAACCCTGTCGTGACCGGTCGCCTCGTGTCAAGTCAAACGACGAATTTAAATTATGTTTATTGTCTAGCTTTGATTATCCCTGCATGGTTAATATATAGTTCGTATCGTCTAGCTAACATACGAGTCTGAAAGTTGACGCAATAATTTAATATACAAAACCTGGGCAATATATATATTACAGTTGTCGGATTGATGAACCGACAGAAGGCCCATGGATTTTATTAAGGAAGTAAAATAGACTTTCTAAAAATTACATGGATGTTTTCAAATAAACACCAAATCAGAAAGTTTTCCTTTGAAATAATTCGTTTGTAGGTGAATAAGTGAACTCACCTTCCTTTGTGTTGACACTTGGTTTTAACGTGTTCTACAGGTACTTGAGTTCGGCTTCGGGAAATCATGGCGTATCTTGTGTTTGATGATGCATGTTGTTTAGTTTAAAAATGTTGGACAACTTTTAAACTTTCTGAGACTTTTGTAATAAGATCCGCGAGGATCAAATACATCTTAACTATGTGGTTGTGTCGTGTATTAAAACGTAATGTTTAATAACTTATGTTTAAAATAAATTAATATGTCCAACAATAAAATGCATCGCTAGACAAGATATAAATGGGCACCAACTTCCGTCTCCACTACGTTTAATATTCCGCTGCGACGTTTTTGGGGTGTGACAGTTGGTATCAGAGCCATTGGTTATTAGCGAACTAGATGTTTTCAGAGGAAAACACTAGACTTCAACCGGAGAATTTTGAAATATAAGTCCAAAATTCTCAAAGCCAAGAATTTTAGATAAACAAAGACAAATTGTATCATGTATGAAAACCCTTATGTGTTTATGTGCATATGTGATTTTCTGTTTATTTTGGGCCTTATGTGTTACTATTCATGTTGATCACACACTTACTTGTACGGTTACATATGCGTCACAGATGTCGCACGAGCACGAGGTCATTGAGATCAACGACTCAAGTAGCGAGCCAGATTTCGAGACTTCACCTAGATCCATTTTACCAGAGACACCTACCACGATCCCACAGATGGTTGATATGGCTGAGTTTGCTTCATCATTCCGTGTTGATCTTGCTTTCGCTAGTCAGGTAGACCCCCGATATGCTTTCACAAGCAACGGGTGGATTGCTTTCGCTAGTCAGGTAAACCACAACCTGTTGCTCCACCTGCTACTGTGATCGAGCCTGTTATTGAGGTCCCTCCACCTGTTTTGTCAGAGTCACCTTTACCTGTCATTGAGTCACGCGCATCTTCTACGCCTCTATTAGTGTATTATCGCCGCGGGAAGAGAGTTAGGCCTGCTGGAGAGGTTGCTTCTACGTCACAAGTTGAGACTGCATCTGCTTCTAAGAAGCATAAAGTAGTTTGGGTGGATCGATGTGCCATTGTGACCGACAGTTCGCTGCCATGCGTGAAGAACTGGAAACGACTATGGGTAAACTGAAGGACCTCGAGGGGCAAATGGATTGGTACGATGAGTTGAAGGAATTAGATGACAGCGCGATAGATCAGATGCATTGGAGGATAGTGGATCTGGAGGAGTTGGTTAGGAAGATGCTAGATTTCATAGGAATGAAGCGTTAGATGTTGTTTTTGTTTGTTTGAGGTTGTTTGTTTTTGGTTGTTGTATATGGATACACTTTTGGTGCTTTTCTTTTGGGGGCCTGCGTGCCGATGATATTTTGTGATATTAGTTAGAAATTTTGTGGAAACTTGTTATGGGTGTCGATGTAGACATGCCAAAGATAGATGTCATGTACTGAAAAACAAGTTTGTTAATTTCTATGATAATATCAGATGATTAACTTTTGGTTTAAAAATTGTTCTCATTAATATGTGGATATTATACATGCGCAATGTTTGGTCCACTAATATTTAATGATTGAATTATTTTTATTTTGGTTATCGTCTCATGTGATTATTATTGTTGTAAATAATAGAAACGACGAAAATGCCACCAAAAGCGAGACAGGATACTGGACTACCTGCCACCCTAGAGGAGTTGGCACTACTCATAACGCAGCACGTTAATACTGCCTTGGAACAGCGTGATGCTAACCAAAATGATGGCCAGAAACGTGAATGCGGTACTCCCGGGTAGGATCTTGGTGGGACACAGATTGGAAACCCTTCAGGTAAAATAATGATCGGAAAGTTTTGGTTGTTCATCTATTATGATCTCATTGGAACATATTCCTGATTTCTATTAACCATATGAACAGTGCACCAAAGCGTACACAAAACAATCCAGGGTTGTAGCCCAAGATCATTTACTAGGTGTCCTATGCAATGATGTGACATCGATATGCGTGATATCGGGTTGTCAGAATGAGTCGGTTATCCGAGTATTTCAGCGATCTGAACCTGGAATTGGAGATTCGAAGAAGCGCAAACCCGAGAGCTCCAAGAAGACTCCCAAAGTTGAGAGTAGGAAGAAACGTAACTTGGGGAAAGCAAGTGTAGCTAACCCTAAAGACTCAGGAAAGGGTAAGGACGGCAATGGACAAGAGAAGTGCGCCAGATGTAGCCGAACCGGACATGTGACTTCCTAGTGTTACGCAAAGAGTACATTGGATGGAGCTGCGCTTGAAGGATGCTTTGGATGTGGTGGACAAGGACACTACAAAAGGGAATGCCCAAAATCGAAAGGACAGAACGTTAAGAGCAATTCTGTTGGGACAAGTATCGGAAAGGCAAGTGAGAGTCCTACTACTGTTACCGGTATGTTTCAAATCAAAAGCCAATCTATGTTCATACTTATAATACTAAAGCTGACTTGAGTTTTGTTCGAAAAAACTATGAACCATTGTTGTGTTCACCTACACGTAAGCTAAGTATAAAGTGTCCGATAGAACTAATAGTTGGTAAATTAATAGAAACTAGTGAGGTCGTTCGTGGTTATAGTATTTAGTTAGGCGATTATAGTTTTAGATATTGGTTTATTATCAGTGGAGCTGAGAAGCTTTGACAAAGATGCAAGAATGAATTCACTTTCTGAGAATGAAGTGGGAACTATCGCTCGAAGAAGCTAGTTGGAACATTTCATCCTGATGACAATAGAAAGGCGGAAGTTGTTCGTGGGAATCGATTGAGTCGAGTGTTGAGTGTTAATAGTCGAGAGTGGTCAGTGTTGTGAGGATGCTTGAGTTGTTGTGAAAGGACTATCCTGCGGTTGCAGTGAATGTGATGGATACGGAAACCGAATGTAGGAACGTCAGAGAGATTTCTATCAATCGCAACTATCCGGAAGACTTCCTGAAAAGACTTACCTGGATCTTCCCTGCGAGATGGATCGAATTTCGAATCGATCTAACTCACGGTGCTGCGCCCGATTGCACTATCTTCCTACAGATTAAGCACCGCCTAAAATGATAGAAATGACGTGATAGTTTTAAGAACTTTTGGACAAGGGTTTCATTCGATTGAGCTTTTCGCCTTAAGATGCATCTGCTTTGATGGAATAAAGAAGAATGGATTCTTCAGGATATGTGAGGACTTCAGAAAGCCGAGCAAGTTGACTATCAAGAATCGGTACTTTATTACCGAGGATTTGACAATTTGTTCAATCAGGCTACCGGGACTCAGCCGCTATACGAGGAATCGATCTACTACTAGGATATTATTAGTTGAAGGTTGCTACGAAGAAATTCAAGGACTGCTTTTCAAACGTGATATGGCCATTAAGAGATATTAGTCATGCCCTTTGATTTAATTAATGTGCCATTTAGATTCATAAATCTCATAAATAGGATATGGAAACCCTAATCAGGTGAGTTCGTGATAACAGTCATCGACCACATGTTTGTCTATACACGAACCAAAGAGAATTATAAGTAACGTTTGAAGTTAACAATGGAATTGGAAAGGATGATGAAAGTATGCTTATAGGTCAGTTTGAGATTGGGAAGCGTGTATCATGGACTTAGAAGGAAGTTAAGATACTCACATGCCCTTGGCAGATATATCTTACAACAATACTTAACACGCTAGTATTTAGGTTTCTCAGTTTGAAGCCTTGCATGGATGAAAAGTTGATCGTCACTACGTGGAGCTAACATGTCAAAGGAAAATTAACCAGACATTAGTTTATCTAGGAAACTAGTGACAAGATTTGTCTAGATCGAGGGAAGGTTAAAGGTCGCCAATTGATCAACAGAAGAATTACATGGACAAGTGAAGATTTAGTTTTGTTAAAGGAGTTATATTAAGAAGAGATGCTATAGGGTTTAGCAGAGGAAAGAAAAGCTGAGCCACATTGACTTGGTCCTTTCGAGAGCCCATCTTGAGTTGGATCAGTTGTATATGGGCTCAAGTTACCATCAGAAATGAGTGATGTACATGATGTACTATTCGGATGCATTTGAAGAGGTGTATAATGGGTGATACACTAATGTTGTGCTTTGTAAAGATTATTTAGGAGATAAACGGAGGTTTATCTAAGCATCAAAGAAGCAGTGCGTATAGCCAGAAAAGTTATGTTACTAACCGGAAGGGCGATTTCAGCATTCCAGCAGTATCTACGATTTATAGGTTATGTAACTGGAGGATACCCAAAATGGTGGAACTTTGATTTGAATCTTCTTGATTTAGAGCTTGTGAATGATGGACCCTGAAGAGGGTGGAGAGCATTGAGACGTGAGTTTAAGAATCGAGGACGTGTGTAATATAGATCTACGAGGATTCATCATAAGAATCCAAGTTTCTCACAGAAACTATAAGACTATATTCAATAGATTCGTTTTTGTTATTCTTATTTAGTGCGAAAACAAAACCTGTAGTGTAAAAATTTCGGGAACGAAATTTCCTAAACAGTGGGAGACTGTGACACCCGGCTTTTCAAGCCGTACCGTACAATTGTAATACGTGTTGTGAATAGGTAACCGGGCTATATGTGACTGGTTATGATGTTTATATGTGAAATTTAATGTGTTGGTAAAATTAAACTTCGATAAAAATTATGTTGGCAACGGTAAGATAAACGCTTATCGCGTAACGATTAAAATGCGAAACGAACATCGGTGACCACCCGATCAGTGTTAAAATCCTAAAAATAGTTTTTTATGATTAGAATTAATATTTTCATCATATTCTAGAGGAAAAATAAATTAAAACGCTAAGAAACTCTATTTTCCGAGTTTAAGCGAGTACCGCGCGATATAGCGCGTATACCGACAAAACACTGTCAATACAGCCAGTCAAGGCAACTGATAATCATTTTAGAAATAATTTGATAAGTTTATTCTTATACAATGACAAAAATAAATGAAAACGCTTAAATTCCTATTTTTGCGATTTTAAACGCGTACCGCGCAGCACAGCGCGCATACTGCCAAATACCGACAACATAGCCAGTCCAGGCAAACAAAATATTGTCCCGTAATATTTTGGCAGGTTTATTTTTATAGAGCATTAAAAATAATTTAAAACGCACTAAAACGGGTTTAAAACGCTAGATAAAATACCCGATATCTAGTAAAATACCTGTTTTTAACACTAATTTACATATCTATATATATATATATATATGTATATATCTGAGACAATTGTGTATGTGAGGGGATAGGTGGCGGCCATAGGGCAGCCCACCTCTTGCCATTTATCCTTCTTCTTGCCATGTGTTGGTTATTGGAACTATGGATAATCATTAGATGCATTTAAACACTCCAACTTGTTCCATACACAATCAAAAACCATATCACTTCTCTCTCTCACTAAGTCTCGGCCGAACACCGTCAACATCACATCCATTTTCATTTTCAAAATTGTTCTTGAAGATTCATATCCCTTTCAATGTGATTTCAAGCTAAAATGGGTGTTTAGAAGTGATTTCAAGGCATTTCAAACAACAATCAAGACCCACATCACCAATCTTTACTAAAAATCGTTCAAGAACTTGAAGGTATAAATTTATTTTAAAAACTTTGTTTTGATTCTTGATGTTCTTAATAGTGATGGAAGTTTCTCTTGATCTTGAGTTTCATCACAAACTTGAAACATAAAACAAATGGGTTTTATTTTGAATGAAATAAAATGGATGTGTATATATATATATGTATGTATATATATGTATGTATGTATGGCCATGAGTGTGTGTGTATGTGTAAGTGTTTGTGTTTTTTTATTTTTGTTGAAAGATTCTTGAGTTACATGATTTCTTGAAAAGTAGGATGCATGTAAGAATAAATATGTGTCATATAAGAATGTTCTAAAGGTGATTTAAGATTTGAAAGTGACATGATGAAAAGTGAATTTTTGGTGGTTTATGTGTGTATATATATTTCGTATATATGTATGTATGTATGTATGCATGCATATAAAAGTTTGTCATATGTTCTTAAATATGAAGGATATTAGCATTTATGTATGAATGATTGGATGATCATGATGATGTGTGTGTTTTGTTTTGTAAGAACATGATATTAATGTGTTCTTGAGTATGATTAGATCATAAATGATGTTGATTGTCACACCCCGACCACGTAGAACATACAAAACGTGGCGGAAACATCGAGGCGTGTTGTAACAGAATTAATGTTTCATAACCATGGATACAAAAAGTGTTTTGTTTTATTAAACATTGAATAATTACATCGTCTGGAAATCTAAATACACAAATTAAACATAGTCTATCATTGTTATTGAGTCACTAAGGCCTTGTCCAGTCCTATGTGAGCATGCATCTTATCAATCGATATTATCCAACAATACCTGAAACATATGTGAAAACGAGGTCAGCAAAGAAATGCTGGCGAGTACATAGGTTTTGTGAAAATAAGATTCATGACTTCTGTTTAAGAAAATGTTTAGTCATGAACCTTGTAATTTGCTTTGTCTTTGTAAATCATTTGAAAAATAATAAGTTTAGGTGATATGTATAAATAAGAGAATAATGCATGATTAAATGAATAATCATATAAAATGAGTTTGTATAAGATAAGTTGTTAGTAAATAAATGTCTTGTGAAAAGTATGTTATTTATATAAAATGTTCTATGTATCAAACTGAAATAATTCAAATAACGCTACGACATGTAATACCATACAAACACTTATATATAGGAAGTACCAGCGGCGTATCCACCATGCTTGTATCACATTTCACCCGCATCGTTACTTAATCATTTACTCAAACCAAACCAACCAATGTAAACCATGTAATGTATAACCAAAATGATATGTATGGCTAGTGAATGCATCAACTAAACCATAGGTGAAAGCACAAAACAAAGTATTGAGGTAAAACTTGGTTTAAATCAATACTATGTTTCGTGGAAATGCATGACCAAATGTAAATCATGTACAAATGTTTACCCAATCGTTAAAACATCGTGTGAAACCCAATCGTTACCCAATCGTTAAAATATCGTGTGAAAACCAATCGTAAATTGTTTAATTCGTTTTAGGTCGTGAAACTACTTATATGGTCGTCTCGCTAATAACATTCAAACCTTCTTGACTCGCATTAATAAACCCTTACCAAAGGATAGATTAACAATTCGCATTAATAAACCCTTACCAAAGGATAGATTAACAACTCGCATTAATAAACCCTTACCAAAGAGTAAATTAACAATTACAGATTCAGTCGCTACCCACAACACCCACACATAACTACGGGTGTAGTAAATAACGGGACTTGTCAGATCCTATGGTACCATAACCTAATACTGGTCGGCTTGATCATTGCTAATGAATGTCATTTGTTATGTAACCCAACCAACAAATTTGTTCACTTTATTGAAATCGTTATTAGTTTTGTATAAATCGTCTTAATCGTTTTAGAAACCATCGTTATAACATCGAAAATCGTTTTGTTATCATCGTTAAAGCCTTGAAAACATTTAGCACATATGAGTCACCCCAAAACAATTGAAAGCAGTAAAATAGGGGAATAATGTACTCGCCTGAGAGTGCTTAGGAGTCTTGAACAACTACCAAACAAATCTTGAGGGAGCACGTAATCAGTCGGCAATCTAAAACTATATAAATAAACCGGACTTAAATCGGGAGATCGGATAGGATGAGGCTTGGTAAACCAAATGAGTGTTGGAACTCATATGATATGGTTTAACAAGGCCTACATACTACAATGAAACCAAACCTAAGTGCTTTCGACCCATCTCGACCCATTAAGGTAACATATGCTACTTTAACGCGTCGCTCGCGTGAAACGCGTTCGGACCGCCTAACTAGCCCTATGACAAGTGTTATATGCCTAAACATATTACATAATCTGTTATGTGACAAAGGTTTAGGTTACATATGCTTAATTACCAATTATACATGAAAAGGGTATTCTGGTAATTTACCTAAGGCATATAAACTACCTATCATACAACTACTTAAACGATGTGACCATAGGGTATAACCTCGGAAGGTTATTCCCTACCTACTATGGTCACCTAAATGTGTTTGGTCGGATCCTAATGATCGACCAAACTGGGTCGGGTTCGAGGTATAAGCGATTCATTAGATCGCTTACCCTACGACCCTAGACAACGTGGTAATCAGTGGGCATAGTCCCAAGGGACTATGACCAACGTGATTACACTCACGTTGCGAAGTTCAAAAGAACTTCGCATTGACCATTACTGGTCAACGCTGAAAGTCAAACAAAGTTTGACTTTCGGACTCGAAAAGCAATAAAATAAGGAAAAGAACGAAAGAATACTTACGAAGGGTCCCCGAATGCTAAACTCGATTCAAAAATCTCAGGTATGAAACAAATGTTTCAACTTAGAGTTTCTCAAATCAAGTTTCTAGTGATTTTAGCAATGGGGGGTATGGGGTATTTATAGGAATACCCGAACCGTTAAGATCGTTTCATGGAAAACGTGCCTTAATCATGTCCGTACAAGTGTCGGAATGTTATGGTGCCTAAATTGCCACTAACCATAGGGAATCAACACTTGGCAAGGGATTTGGGAGTGGATAACAACTGTAAACAGCTGTCGATACATCGAATCCGGTCCCGAAAATGCGAAAAATGAGTTTTCTGCATGTTTCTGCCCCAGACTAGGCAGTCGCGTAGCGCGACGGTGAGGGCCTAGGCAGTCGCGCTACGCCACTGACCCCCCAGTTTCAGAAAAGTTTCAAAAGTGGCAGGAATGGTCCCTGCACGTGTTTAAGGCCTTTTTCGATGCGTTTGAACCCCGTTAACCTCATTTCAAGGCTCTAAAATGAAGTTAAAGTATAGGGAACTCAAAACATGCTCAAAAATATGCCGGAGGTTGGTTCGTTTGGCCGTACGAACGCGATGTTCGCTTAATTACGACTGAATGCGCATAAGCGCGGAAAACGATCCAAATGACGCGACGAATGGATTTTTCTTATGGCGAACACTAAAATATAATGTAGTCATGCTTACATAAATTTTTGGATGTCCAGATGTATTCAGAACGTAAGTTATGCGCGAAAATGCAAACTTGTGCACTTTTTGACACTTTTAGTCCCTGAATGACCCAAAAGTTTATTTTAGCATACCGAACCCCTCAAAGCCTATTTCTAAGCTATGTAAAGGATATTTATGGTATGTTTAACTTATGGTCATGTCCCGGAATGTCTGTTACAGTTCAAATTGGCATACTTTCGCAGTTTGTCAAATTTAGTCCCTGTAAGCGATTAAACTTTGATTTCACCACACCAAACCTTCCAAAACTTATATCTAAGTTATGTAAAGGTTATTTAAGGTATGTTAAGTCTATTTCACTATTCCGGAGTGTTCGTTGGATTAAACTGGTTATATTTACGCATCAGTGCGCGTATAACCTTCCAGAAAGCGATTTAGAGCTTGAAATCGGACAAGAGTTGATATGTGTAAACGATACACATATTTTTACAAATCCCAAGTATGAAATACAATATTTCATTGGTTTGGCATTTGTTTGATGGTTGGAGTGACACGGGTGTTACAGTCTCCCCTACTTTAGGAAATTTCGTCCCGAAATTTATTTAGAGGAAACTTGTGAGAGCTTGGAAATATGAAGTTGAAAAGATCGAACAACATTGGTTAGGGTTCTTGAACTTCTAGTAACCTTAATAACATTATGTTTGCAATGTAAGAGGGACACTTATATACAAGTATATGAAGCGTCATTGGTGCGTCCACCGTACCTCCATTACATCGTTCTCATTTCGTTATTTTTGTCACTATTGGTTCTTACACATAATAAATCTTACTGGGTTCCTATGCACTAAATTTCATAATTATGTACGCGTCCATAATCAGACAATTCCTTGCACAGTACACACAGTCTATTCTATAGTGTGTAGGGGAAAACCAAATGAACAAACCTGTGATGAGTGTAACTAGACCGCCATAGAGTCCTTTTAATTAAATCAATAAATGATCTAAATAGACTATCAAGGAGTCTGTTCAGCTACATCACTAGATGTCGTTCTCTAACCAAATTGTGAATCAATCTTTTTTTACTAGACCACTTAAGGTCTCTTAAGAATCATGGAGTGGTACTATATAATCCAAGGGTCTTAACTACTACGTAGAAGCCCATAAGGATTTAAGGTAGTACCTTTTGAATATCCTACTACGAATCCCTCATATGAAGATATAAAAGATTCTATGAGGATTTGAAAATCGGGTCACACAAAAAAAACATAGAGGAGAACACATAAACACATATCATATAACCACAAAAATTGTTCGTTAATTTGTCTTGTAACTTGCGTACATGCATTTAAAGCACACTAGGAATCCATTCCGTGGATTTCATTTGGTACTTTAAACGTTATCAAGAATCCAACTATAAAGATAGAAAGATTCAAAAAGAAAATTCGATTTCGATTATTAGGAACCGAAGTGTTCGAATTAAGGTACATAAGGAATCCAATTAAGGACTCTGATTTTGAATGATAATCATCCACAAGGATCTAATTGTAAAGATAAAAAGATCCCATATGAATTTTTAGAAGTTGAAGATGTTTTGAAACCTTGCACTGGATGTGCTTAGGTCAAAACATGATGTAAAATGCTTATGAAGTTAAGATGCTTGATATGTCAAGGCGACATATGAAGCAGAATTTTGAAGGTTAAGTCAATGTATGAGGAAAATATTTTTGAAAACTATGCATGGGGTTCTTTTAAGAAAAATGTGTTTAACGTTTTTGAAACCTTATATATAATACTTTTTGAAATCATAAAGTAGGTGTATTAGGTAGATATATTTACAAAAAAATGTTTTAAAATCATGCGAGATGAATTTTGAAATTATGTATAAGGTTTTTGAAAGACATGAATGATGCTTTTCGAAATCATGCACTTGATCAGAAAATGTATTGTGTTAATATTGTCTTCAGACTATATGAAATATTTTGAAATTAGAAAGGTTGGTTTTGATAACATGGCCAATGTTTTTGAAATAACATAGACAATGCATCTAGAAAAAAATTGTTTTCAAACTATATGAAATATTTTGAGATCATGAAGATTGTTTTGAAATACTGGTACTGTGTATGTTGAAAAATCAAAACGTAATGGGTATGAGATTTGAAAATACCCTTAGTTATCTAACCAAGGATTTAAAGGCACAGATGTGCGAAAAGCACGATTACTCATAATGTCACTTAATTTTCTGTACTTTGTTTCTTAGAGTGAAACGAGTACTTAAAATTTTCGAGGGAATCATGAGCAATCATTTGAAAGAGAGAAATCACAAGAGTAGTTTGTAAGGTACATAGTTCCTTGATGTAGGTATCATAGGAAAAGCCATACACACCTAGCAGGGGGTTGAGCTGGTTGGTTGGGGACTGCTTTACCATTGTGAGCGACCATGGCGAAGTTCTGAGAAGCCTTTCGCTTCTTTGACTTCTTAGGGGATCGTTCATCCATGGTCTTTGATTCCTCGATTGGTTTATTGGTTGATGGTGTTGTCGCCTGACTAGGTCCTGCCTGTCTTGGTGACTCTTGAGTGGCTTCATCCTGGAGATGATACATGGCAGTAGCTAATTCAACAGTCTTCAGGACTACTTCGCCTATTCGCTGAGCGAATTTTGGCTGCTTGCTCAGATATCTGGGCGTCATCGTGATGAAGAGACATTCTTGAAGAAAAAGAAAGGCATAGGGAGAAACAGGTGGAAGATTATTGGACAATCAAAACAGAATGATAACGCATGAAGATTGCGATCATTTGTTTGTTACCTAAGGCAAACAAATGAGACGGTGACTGATCAAAGTAAATGGGTCAAAAATAATGTATCGCGAAGACATGCTCGCCTATAAGTGAACACTCATCCCAAGAATTCCCAGGTAAGCACAACTGGTCTCGCGTCTGATGAGATGTATACGAAGTGCTTGCCTAGACAGAAAACCCAGAATACAGGCATTCACCCTTCCAGTTTGCACGTGTTCACATTATTTAAAACCCAAAACCTTGACGAAGTTTTGAAAACTCAAAGAGGTTCAAAACCATATAATAGAGAGTTCAAAACCTTACACTAGAGGATTCAAAACCTAGTAATCAATCATCCTAGAACAGATGATTAGTTTTCAAAGCGGTTTTGAAATTTATGTTCTTGTTGTGGTCGTCGCCTAAGGATAGGTGACGGTATTGTTTTATGACTAAACGCAAGTAAACTCGCGTTAGGGTCCTAAGAAGGTTATAGACTAGGTCAAAGCATTTCTAATTACTAATAACCTAATTCCCTATAACCATTGGCTCTGATACCATCTTTTCTGTCACACCCCGACCACGTAGAACATACAAAACGTGGCGGAAACATCGAGGCGTGTTGTAACAGAATTAATGTTTCATAACCATGGATACAAAAAGTGTTTTGTTTTATTAAACATTGAATAATTACATCGTCTGGAAATCTAAATACACAAATTAAACATAGTCTATCATTGTTATTGAGTCACTAAGGCCTTGTCCAGTCCTATGTGAGCATGCATCTTATCAATCGATATTATCCAACAATACCTGAAACATATGTGAAAACGAGGTCAGCAAAGAAATGCTGGCGAGTACATAGGTTTTGTGAAAATAAGATTCATGACTTCTGTTTAAGAAAATGTTTAGTCATGAACCTTGTAATTTGCTTTGTCTTTGTAAATCATTTGAAAAATAATAAGTTTAGGTGATATGTATAAATAAGAGAATAATGCATGATTAAATGAATAATCATATAAAATGAGTTTGTATAAGATAAGTTGTTTGTAAATAAATGTCTTGTGAAAAGTATGTTATTTATATAAAATGTTCTATGTATCAAACTGAAATAATTCAAATAACGCTACGACATGTAATACCATACAAACACTTATATATAGGAAGTACCAGCGGCGTATCCACCATGCTTGTATCACATTTCACCCGCATCGTTACTTAATCATTTACTCAAACCAAACCAACCAATGTAAACCATGTAATGTATAACCAAAATGATATGTATGGCTAGTGAATGCATCAACTAAACCATAGGTGAAAGCACAAAACAAAGTATTGAGGTAAAACTTGGTTTAAATCAATACTATGTTTCGTGGAAATGCATGACCAAATGTAAATCATGTACAAATGTTTACCCAATCGTTAAAACATCGTGTGAAACCCAATCGTTACCCAATCGTTAAAATATCGTGTGAAAACCAATCGTAAATTGTTTAATTCGTTTTAGGTCGTGAAACTACTTATATGGTCGTCTCGCTAATAACATTCAAACCTTCTTGACTCGCATTAATAAACCCTTACCAAAGGATAGATTAACAATTCGCATTAATAAACCCTTACCAAAGGATAGATTAACAACTCGCATTAATAAACCCTTACCAAAGAGTAAATTAACAATTACAGATTCAGTCGCTACCCACAACACCCACACATAACTACGGGTGTAGTAA
>JARYGA010054380.1:0-23745 GCA_030545235.1 Helianthus tuberosus | reverse complement strand
GTTGGGTTTTCGAATAATCCTGAACAATGAACTTTGTTTTGAAACTGTTTGGTTTATGCTTCCGCTGCTTGTTTAAACTACCATTTAAACTTAAACTTTTAGAACTCTAAAAATATGACGTTTACTAACTACTGTGGTTGGTGAATACTTTTACTACTAATCAATGCTCAGTATAATTGGTGGCTGGATCCTGGTCGGTCACGCCTCCAAGCGGTAGTACTCCGCAAGTGGATTTTGGGGGTGTGACAGATTGGTATCAGAGCCATTGGTTATAGTGAACTTGGTTTTAAAAAGGAGAGTCTTTTTGAGAAAACCAGACTATAACCCGTGACTCGTGACGACACTACACTCCAAGGGCAAGACTCGGCATACTAGACCTCGTAGCTCGGACTTGTGTTTACTTGCTTGTTTATCTTATATTGACTGCTCTACTATACATACTAGTGTGCCTAATTAGATAGATACCCATTTCTCTTCTACCTCATTCTCGCTACGTTACAACATTGCACTCATACTGTGTTTTCTGGCTATGAAGACAATGAGTGGACGCGAAAGAGGAAGCGTTAACATGACTCAGGCTCAATTCGCTAACTTGCTCAACACGGTGGCTGCAGCTTTCGCCGCTCACCCTGGAGGTAAACTCGTTGCTATAGGATGTTTAGATCCTACCCCCACATCGTCTTTTCACCTCTAAACCTATTCGCTCCATTTCTCACAACAGGTCAGCCTGCGCCTGCGCAACCACGTGTTTGTACTTTCAAAACTTTCATGGACGGCAAACCCCTGCCTTTCAACGGCACTGAGGGCGCCATAGGCCTTCTACACTGGATTGAAAAGGCCGAAGCTGTCTTTGCTGTCTGCGAGTGTCCCCCTGCTAACTGGGTTAAGTACGCAACTGGTACGCTTGAAGGAAACGCGCTTTCATGGTGGAAAGCACAGATTCAGATGCTTGGTCTGGAAACTGCTAATGCTACTGCATGGGAAGATTTCAAGGACATGATCAAAGAGGAGTACTGTCACAGGGATGACATCCACAAACTCGAGAACGAGTACTATGCGCTCAAGATGGTCGGATCAGAGATTGAGACCTACACTAAGCAGTCCAACGACTATGCTGCACTTTGCCCAAACATGTCCCAACCTATGTATCGAAGGGTCGAATTGTACATCAAAGGCTTGGTCCCAGAAATCCGGAGCCATGTGACCTCGGCCAACCTCAACACCATACAGCCCGTGGTTCGTCTTGCTCACAAACTCACCAATCAGGCTGTGGAAGAGGGCAAGCTGCCCAAGAGGATCGGTACTACTGCGGGAACTTCTAGCGATAACAAACGAAAGTGGGATGGAAGTCAAGGAAAGGATGCTAACTCTACTCAGGCCCCGGCTCAGCAAAGGAAGACTGAAAATAACAAGGGCCCTCAGCAGCAGGGTGGCTATCAGGGCCATCTCCCCAAATGTAACAAGTGCAATCGGCATCACAATGGGCCCTGTGCGAAGAACAAGTGCCAGCGGTGCAACAAGATGGGACATGAGGCCAAAGATTGTAGGAGCCCTCATCCCGCAAGGCAAAATCAACCACAGCAGCAGCAACATCATGGGAACATCAAGGGTTGTTTCCAGTGCGGAGCTGAGGGGCACATTAAGAAGAATTGTCCTCAGTTAAACCAGAACAACCCCAATCAGGGTGCGGGAAATAACAACAACAACGCCAACAATGCTGGGAATGGTGCAAGAGGAAGGGCTTTTGTGATTGGAGCCGGAGAAGCAAGGAACGACCCCAACGTTGTAGCGGGTAAGTTCCTCCTTAATGATCGTTATGTTTCTATGCTATTTGATTCCGGAGCAGATGCTAGTTATGTATCCCTATGTATTAGTAAGAAACTTAAGCTCACTCTTACGCCGCTAAGCTCTAAGCACACCGTTGAAATAGCTAATGGTAGAAACCTCGAGGCCTCACACATAATTCGTAACTGTAAATTAGAGTTGTCTGGTCAGACATTCCGCATCGATCTTTTCCCCATCGTTCTTGGAAGCTTCGACGTCATTATTGGTATGGATTGGTTATCCAAACATCGAGCTGAAATCCTCTGCCAAGAGAAAGCTATTCGTATTCCCCGTCCTCCTGGCAAACCCCTTATAGTTCGAGGAGACAAGAGCGGAGAAGTCACAGGCATCATTTCATTCTTAAAGGCCCAGAAGTATCTACGAAAAGGGCACACCGCTATCTTAGCACTCATTACCGACACGCAGAAAAAGGAAAACAGGATTGAAGATTTTCCAGTTGTACGCGACTATCCTGAGGTATTCCCGGAGGAACTACCTGGACTCCCTCCTCACCGTCAGGTCGAATTCCAAATCGAGCTAGCTCCCGGAGCAGCACCTATAGCTCGTGCACCTTATCGCCTAGCTCCTGCAGAACTCAAGGAGCTTTCTACTCAACTACAAGAACTTTTGGACAAAGGTTTTATCCGTCCTAGTTCATCACCCTGGGGAGCCCCAGTGCTATTCGTCAAAAAGAAAGATGGCTCATTCCGAATGTGCATTGACTACCGCGAACTTAACAAGGTTACCATCAAGAATCGTTATCCACTTCCCCGTATCGACGACCTGTTCGACCAGCTGCAAGGGTCGAGCTATTATTCCAAGATCGATCTGCGATCGGGTTATCACCAGCTGAGAGTCCGCGATGAGGACATCTCTAAGACTGCTTTCAGAACCCGCTATGGTCACTACGAGTTCCTGGTTATGCCTTTCGGAATGACCAACGCACCTGCAATCTTCATGGATCTCATGAACCGAGTATGCAAGCCCTACCTCGATAAGTTCGTAATCGTGTTTATCGACGACATCCTAATCTACTCGAAGAGCCAAGAGGAGCATGAACAACACCTACGTCTTATTCTCGAACTCCTTCGCAATGAGCAACTGTACGCCAAATTCTCGAAATGTGATTTCTGGCTTAGAGAAGTCCATTTCCTTGGACACATCGTCAATCAGGAAGGGATTCATGTTGACCCCGCTAAGATTGAGTCCATTAAGAATTGGCCTGTGCCCAAGACTCCGACCGAAGTTCGCCAATTCTTGGGATTGGCGGGATACTATCGAAGATTTATCAAGGGATTCTCTAAGATCGCTCAACCACTTACGACACTCACTCAGAAGGGTGTTGCTTACAAATGGAGTGATGCTCAGGAATCTGCCTTCCAGGAACTAAAGAAGAACCTTTGTAGTGCTCCTATCCTCTCCTTACCCGAAGGTACCGACGACTTCGTCGTTTACTGCGACGCTTCTATTCAAGGACTTGGCTGCGTATTGATGCAACGCGAGAAAGTTATCGCTTACGCCTCGCGACAACTCAAGGTCCACGAACGGAACTATACGACGCATGACTTAGAATTTGGAGCTGTGGTCTTCGCGCTCAAGCTTTGGAGACACTACTTGTACGGCACCAAGTGCACGATTTACACTGATCACAAGAGTCTCCAGCACATAATGGGACAAAAGGAGTTGAATATGCGGCAACGCCGATGGGTCGAACTCCTAAATGACTACGAGTGTGCAATCAAATATCACCCAGGCAAGGCTAATGTGGTAGCCGATGCCCTCAGCAGAAAGGAGACCAAACCCAAGCGTGTTCGTGCCTTACAGCTCACTATCCACTCGAACCTCCCTAACCAAATTCGAAATGCTCAGATTGAAGCATTGAAAGCCGAGAACATCAGGGCCGAGTCCCTACGAGGATCGAGACAACGATTGGAACAAAAAGAAGACGGTGCTTACTACGTGGCCGGACGCATATGGGTTCCGCTTTATGGGAATTTACGTGACCTGGTGATGGATGAAGCCCACAAGTCCCGTTACTCAGTACATCCGGGTTCAGATAAGATGTACCACGACTTGAGGGCTACCTATTGGTGGCCTGGCATGAAAGCCCACATAGCAACCTATGTCAGGAAATGTTTGACTTGTGCAAGGGTCAAGGCTGAGTATCAGAAACCATCAGGCCTACTCCAACAGCCAGAGATTCCGCAATGGAAATGGGAGCAGATTTCCATGGATTTTGTTACTGGCCTGCCTAGGTCTCAGCGCGGAAATGACACCATTTGGGTGATAGTGGATCGCTTAACTAAGTCTGCACACTTCTTGGCTATTAAAGAAACAGATAAGTTCTCTACCCTAGCAGAGGTATACTTAAAAGAAGTGGTTTCGAAGCACGGAGTGCCTACCTCTATTATTTCTGATCGAGACGCGCGTTTTACTTCTGAGTTATGGCAAGCCATGCACAAATCTTTTGGCTCACGTTTAGACATGAGCACCGCTTATCACTCGCAAACGGATGGGCAGTCTGAACGCACCATCCAAACCCTCGAAGACATGCTCAGGGCATGTGTGATCGATTTTGGCAAGAATTGGGAGAAGCACCTACCGTTAGTAGAATTCTCCTACAACAACAGCTACCACACCAGCATTCAGGCGGCACCCTTTGAGGCATTGTACGGTCGTAAATGTCGATCGCCTCTCTGCTGGGCGGAGGTTGGTGACAGCCAGATCACAGGCCCGGAACATGTAGTCGACACCACAGAAAAGATTGCCCAGATTAGGCAACGCATGGCGGCAGCTCGTGACCGTCAAAAGCACTACGCTGATAAAGATAGGAAACCGCAAGAGTTCCAGGTCGGTGAACGGGCTCTACTTAAGGTCTCACCCTGGAAGGGTGTGGTTCGTTTTGGAAAACGGGGCAAGCTTAATCCAAGATATGTCGGACCCTTTGAAGTTACCGAAAAGATCGGTACGGTCGCATACAGGTTGAATCTGCCTGAAGAACTGAGTGCTGTGCACAATGTTTTCCACGTATCTAATCTGAAGAAGTGTCTGTCAGATGAGACGCTCATCATTCCTTTCAAGGAACTTACTATTGACGAACGGCTACACTTTACTGAGGAACCGATTGAGATCACAGACCGTGAAATCAAAACCCTCAAACGTAGCCAGATACCTCTCGTACGAGTTCGTTGGAACTCACGCCGTGGCCCAGAATTTACCTGGGAGCGGGAAGACCAGATGAAGCGCAAGTATCCCCAACTGTTCCCAAATGAAACTCCCAGCACTGAAGCTACGACCGAATTTCGGGACGAAATTCCAAATTAACGGGGGGATGATGTGACACCCCGTTGAAATGTTCACATTTACACTAGCTTGTCAGTGGCTGCCTTAACTTTCGGGACGAAAGTTCTTAAAACTTGGGGATAATGTGACACTCTAGGTTTTCCGAGCAAACATCTTGTAATCAATTAGTGCGTGTATATATATATATCTATTAAATGGAGGGTGTTACTCTTCTCGTGCTATGTGTCAATAACGTGTACGTAATATATGTGTGTGTGTGTATGGTGTGTGTAACGATACTTGGGAACCGAAACCATGAACCAACTCGAGACCACTCGGTCTTGAGTGAACGATTGGGCCGGTTGGGCCGTGCCGCTCGGAAACCCACTAGGGTGCACCAAGCCGGTCCGGATATAAAACCCACAAGAGGGGTCAACTTTGCCACTTTTCACCATTTGCAACATTTCCTCATTCACTCACTCCCACACACTCTCCTTCTCTCTTTCTCACCTCACTCACTTTCTCTCACTAAAAACCCTAAAAACTCACAAATCAACTCCCAATCTCTCGGATTCAACAAGAGGTAGCTTGGAGCTCGGAGACTAGCCATCGTTCACCACTCAAGGGCCTTATCGCAACCGTTTTTCCCTCTCCTACTTCGTACACCATCCGGTTAGTGTTTTAATGTGTGACAAGGTGTGTGATTGATGAATGAGGTGCATGTTTCTATATGGCTAAGTGGGTTAAAATGATTAGATGATTATTACGCTAGCTCGATGTTTAGTTGTGTGATAAATAACAATGGTTGAATGTTGATAGTAAATCCTATGCAAGTATGTATTGATCGGATATGTGGGATATAAGGACTAATAAGGATAACTAGGTTGTGACTATTGTGGTTTATGCTTATATTGATTTAATGAGGATATGTTCATGTGTTAATAAGAAATTGTTAGATAACATGCAAGGTGGTTAAGACAATAAGAGTGTGTATGTGTGTGCTTGTAATCCGAGGAATGTATGCTAGATTCAGGAGTCGATGATGCTGATTTGAGTATATGATAGGATAGGGTTGTTCGATTTATCAAGTTGCAAATTGATGAAAACCCTAAAAATGATGAACTTATTGAACATGACATGAATATTTGAATATTGTGTGTTTGATCCATTTTGATCATATGTTAGACAAAGAAACATGTTATTGCAATCTGGTTGGCTAGTACATATTATCATGAAAACAAAATTCCATTGGATAGTACTTCTGGAACAGGTTCTAGAAGGATTCTTGTGCACGTATCCGAGGTTGCGACTCGAGACTAAACTATGACAACTCGAGATCGCCCGGTTGCGACTCGAGACCGCCCGGTTGCGACTCGCAACCAAGACATGACAAGTCGAAACCTCCGGTTACGACTCGCAACCAAAACATGACAACTCGTGACTACGGCGGTTGCGACTCGCAACCAAGACATGACAAGTCGAAACACCGGTTGCGACTCGCAACCAGACCATGACAAGTCGAAACTCCGGTTGCGACTGGGCTGCTTGTCTCCGTTATTGGGCCAAGGACGTGTGGACTGTGCACATCGTTCTATTTGGTTTCTGTGATGCTGTTAACTGTTAATGTGATCTGATAGGCCCAATAACACTTATGATTTGTATGATAGTTGTTGATGTTCACCGTTTAACTGCTTCGTATCAGAATAGGCCCGATAACTTGCTGAATGATCATGTGTTGTGTATGCTATGTGTTAATTATGTGTAGATTATACGTGAATACTTGTACCCCAACTTGACCTATATTGGTGACCATGCTAGGACGTGGTGACCAACGTGATTGACCAAGTAAATAATCTACCGAGCAACCCAAGGTGAGTTCACACACTAAAAGCATGCGTCCCAGGAAGGGACACGAACTAACAAAAATAATGTTTTCAAACTAGTAATTTCCGGGGGATTATGCAAACGGTACTCTTGTACTACTACATCCGGGGGAAATACGTTTGGGTATTATTTATAAATCACAACTAGCAACACTAAACGAATCTCTATCACATTAAGTCCCTGCTTATAGTACCGATTAATCGCCGGGGGCGAACGGGTTATTAGTTGATAGCGCTATTAGGTTTGACAACCTCACACCATGACCGGGGGAGATCGGGCGTGAACTATAGACCTTGCATCTCGGTCAATGACGATAGACATTGACCTGGGGCACCAAATCTTCTCGTCAACAGTTTCGGTAATTCAAGTTTAATAGCTTTCATATGGGGTAGCTCCCCATGACGTGATTATAAATGCTTTACCTAAACAACCTACATTTTCTTTTGAAAAGCTAAAACTGGATATCTCGTGAACTCGCCAACATTTCTGTTGACACCCTACTGCATGCTTTGCAGGTAACCAGTGAATCAGGAGCTTGCAGCTTGGGGATATGTAGTGGTCGCCTTAACCCGTGTGTTGGGTTTTCGAATAATCCTGAACAATGAACTTTGTTTTGAAACTGTTTGGTTTATGCTTCCGCTGCTTGTTTAAACTACCATTTGAACTTAAACTTTTAGAACTCTAAAAATATGACGTTTACTAACTACTGTGGTTGGTGAATACTTTTACTACTAATCAATGCTCAGTATAATTGGTGGCTGGATCCTGGTCGGTCACGCCTCCAAGCGGTAGTACTCCGCAAGTGGATTTTGGGGGTGTGACAGCAGTGATGTGGCATTAGCGCTATTTGGCACGGTTTTACGAACGTTTTTAACATATTTAGTTTTTTACTAATAATTTGTTTCGAGTTTACCCCTATACTTCCTTTACTTGAAAAACTATTTTTTACATGCATATTATTATGTACGTGTTGGTATAAATTCGATTTGCTCTACGTTTTGACGTAAGCTTTTTCTGGAAACGAGTCAAGTCAAATAATACGTTTTCGTTTAAAAAACACTTTTACGTGCATATTTTTATGTATGTTTGGGTATAAATTCGAGTTGGTCTCTTTTTCGAATTTAAACTTCTTTTGGAAACGAGTCATGCGAAATATAATATGTTTTCTTGCTTATTTTATATATGTTTCATAAATTTTGTATTGAACCGAGGGGAGTCAAATTGTGGTTTATTTTTCCTCCTTTTTTTTTCAAAATATCTAATTCATCCCTTTTGATTACACGTGTCAGTTTTTCTTTTATATCCGTTACGTTTTCTATGTATAAATCGGGTCATATATAATACGTTATGATTTATATGGTATAAACTCAAGTTACTTTACGTTTTGATCCAATCGCAATGCTTATATAGGTTACATTGAGTTCAATCGGATACGCCGAAACACGCGTTTTCATAAGCATCCCATAATGTTTGGACTAACCATTAGGTGTTTGCGATGTACCTGTGCCGCAACGTGCGCGGATCTTATTACTAGTTATATATTAATTTTTAAAGGAATTAATAGATTATAGCAGAATTTAAGAAACGAAACTATAATTGTCATTTATTGTTTCCAAAGTTTATGATAACCTCGTGAAGCAATATCTTTAAAATACTTTTTGTAAATTAATTATGGATTTTGTTAAAAAAATAAAAATTATGAGGCATAAGGGTCTTATGTATCCGATTCGACTCTCACTCTCCCTATTATTTTCTGCAGCATCCAGGTGAAGTTCGAATACGGGTGGTGCCAGTTCGTCTTGGATGGGAGGCGAGGTTTTACCGATTATTCCACTGTCGTGCCTTCGGGCGGGTGGAGGTCGGGTTTCTGCGCATCTGAGAGAGCCAAGGGGCTGGCAACGGTCGAGTAGTCAACCTTGGCCACAACGCCCGGTATCATGATAGTTGGCACGTCATTCGTTGCCGTTAAAAAAAACAATGAAACTTATTATAATAAAACATAACAAGACCATCAGTTTGGTCAACTGGTTCAATTATGATCTGATAGATAATTTTTTTTTCTTTTCAAAACAAGTACCAGTTGTCATAGATGTTAATTATAAGAGTAAACTAGTGAACTTCCTCCGCGCGTTGCGGCGGGAACTTAGTTGGTAGCGGTTCGATTCAATAAAGTGCCAATACCATAATCGACACTTTGTATAGCGATCGAAAGATAAATCCCAAACAATAAAGTCATGATATGCCCAAAAACATATAGACACGTTTTACATCGATAAAAAAATATAAAAATAAATATCGATAAAGGGTTCAAAAGTATAATTATTGGTACTGATGTTCACTTAAAGTTGACGTGGTACCAATGTTGTTAGGACGGTATTAGTTTTGTTCGTCACCGACACTCGTTATAGCATATGATATAAAAGGTTTCGATTCGGTTTGTCAAGGTGATAAACAAAAAGAATCAATTATAATTGACTCGATCAATTTTGAACAAAGTTTTTATCAAAACGCAGATAAAATAAGCATGTTGCAATGGTATATTCGTAGAATTATAAAGCATTAGACTATATTATTATAATAACGAAAGAAGGTAAACGACATTAATTTATAAAATATCGTATCTTAAATGTCATAAAAAATATGTATAAAATTAGAATTAAAAAAATACTTAATAAATATATATCAAATAAACATAAGTTAACAAAGACAACTTAACTTATTTAAAAAAGTCAAATTAAACAATGAATAAAATTTCATTAAAAGGGATTACTATAAATATAAAAAAATAAAATAAAAAATATATATATGCTCAAATTTAGAATAAAAAATAAATAACTACTTAAAAACCCTATATCACTGTTCATGATAACTTTCTATTAGGATTAATATATATAAAATAAGTTGGTAGGGGTTTGGTTCGTTTCGATACCGGCAATCCCTATAGTAGTTGAAGGAGAAAACTAAAAAAATAAAGTTGCGATATGCACAAAAGGATATATATTAATATCAATCAAAAACCATAAAAAGAATACCGGTTCCGATACTACCGATGTTGGTACCAAGGTTGTTCGACTAAAATCGGTTCGTTAGTCACGTATCAATACTCAAGTACAAAAATATATGTTTTTTTATATTTTTATTGGCACACGTATAGTTTACAATAATAAAAATAAATTACTATTTATTTTTAATATAAATTAAAATATAATATATAATTAACTATAATAAATATAATTAAATTAAATTAAATTAAATTAAGTATTAAAATTTGGATTTACTGTTCATCCTCACTTTCTATTCATATATATAATATAACTAGGTAATTCTCCCGCGCGTTGCCGCGGTACGTTACCACAGGCATTAAATAGGTATCGTTTCAGCTCGTTACAATACTGTTATGATAATTCACTCGGTATAGAAATCAATATGTATTGATATCGACCGAAAACGATAAAAATGATCACAGTACAGGCACCGATATTGTTTGAACTATATCTACCAGTTAAGATTGTTACGTTATCGATACCGATATACGTTTATAGTCACAGATAGATTTGTATAAACAAAAAGTTATTGAAACTGGAAACCATAAAGATGATTACAGGTACCGTTACCACTGTTGTTTGGTCGGTCTTGGTTCGGTTTGGTATGATAGTGACATAATATCTATTTTTAATAAAATTTATATCGAAATGTTGAAAAAAATAAACATAGTTGCGGAGGTAAATTAAAAAAAAGTTAATATACACAACTTGTTAGAAAAAATCAAATTATATGAAGAATAAAATATTATTATGGAAATCAAAACAACAACTCAAAAATATTTCAAATAATATATAAAAATCAAGTTATATACGATAAATAATACATTATTATAATATTAAAACAGATACTCAAAAATATTAAGTTACTATTCATGGAAACTTTCAAATAATATGTATAATTACAAAGCTTATATTTATCTCAAATTTCAGGCGCTATCCTTTAACTTTAAAATTAATGAGTTTTGTCCTTAATGTTTCAAAATCCTGCACGTTATGTCCTTTAAGGCAAACCCAGTTATAATTTTCAGTTAAATTATGTCATGTGCACTGCACATGAGGGTAGCATTGTCTTTTCACATCCTAATTTACAAATGATTTTTAGAAAACAAATAAAACGTAGCCATCCTGCAATTTCTCTCTTAAACACACCCACACACTCTCTGCCGCCGACCGCCACCACATCCCACCCTCACCTGTCGCCGACCACCACTACCTCCCACCATCGCCTGACCCACCATCATCACCATCAACATCCACCCATTTGATCCACCATCACCAAAAACCAAAAACATATGCCCTCCTTTTCATATCTAAACAACCTGTCTTTCTACCCCCCCCCCCCCCCTCTCATCTCTCTGTTTCTCTCAACCGCCACCACCTACGAAATCATCTGAACAAACAAAAAAATCCCCAAATCTCCAAACTATTCAGATTCCTCAAAATAGAGCTACAAAAATACACAAATCCCCAAAACAGAGCTACAAAAATACACAAGGAATCGCTGAAATTTGGGATAAACCAGAAGACGTGAAGAACAACAATCAACCAGAAGCCTGTGGTCACGAGGAATCACTGCCTTCAGTATGATCCTCTTAGTTATGCTCTCAATTTCGATCAAGGACCATTGCAGAACGGAGATCCGGAGTCGGAGAACGGAGATCAAGGACCGTACGAATGAATTTGGGGCGAGTTTTCTGTGATTTTTAGGGTTAGGGTTTCCAAGGAGGATGTGGTTGTTGTGGTAAGAGATGGAGCAGGGAGTGAGAAAGAAAGGTTTTCAGTAATTTAGAGAGAGAGAGAGATGAGTGTGTGTATATGTATATGTGTATATATATATATATATATATATATATATATAGTATTTTAGTTTTTTTAAGTGTTTTTTAACCAATAGGGTGAAAAGACAATTATACCCTCATGTGCCTAGCACATGATCTGATTCAACATAAAAAACTAACCGGGTTAGGCCCAAAGGACATAACGTGCAGGATTTTGAAACGTTAAGGACAAAATCATAAATTTTAAAGGTAAAGGACAACGCGCCTGAAATTTGGGACAAACATAAAGGACAAAACTTGTAATTTACTCTAATTATAATCAGTTGCAAATCAAGTTGTATTTTAAGAATATGTCTAGTTATAATAAAATTGTATTACATGGTTCATAATATTACGATTAATCTGTATTAACCCCGTTGTTTATTATTTGTTAACGTGCTTTTTAACCATGTACTACAACGGTTTCACTCTATATAAAAATATTTACAGAAATATAAATTATATCGCTTTCATTATCCAACCCATGTAGCACATAGGGACATATCTAAGCATATTTGAAAAAAAGCAAAAGATATCTCTATTCATATAGTTCAAAAACTGTTGCCTTAGTAAAAAATTTCATATGGTTTTAAATTATTTCTATAAGCTAATTTAGTTATCAGGCTAATTTCTTGTATCTAAGTTGTATTGTATATTACCATATATGTGTATGGTGTTGAGAGTTAAGTGTTAAAACAACATTTTTTTACATCTAAAGATTATTTAATATATACTTGTAAATATTTAAACTTATACCACTTTTGTAGGGTATATATCATACCACCAGACTACTTATTTATGGGCGTTTGAGGGTTGTTTATTGTGAAAATATGTTTATGGTAAAGAATTTAGAAAAAAAGGGAGTGTGACATAGATGTTGATTCCAACCCTTTATTTTTTAACAAGTGGTTATCAAAACTAACGTTGCCAAAAAATGTTGGGCCTCATATTGGTGTCGTGCTCTAGTTTTTTTCTATACATTATCACTAGTTTATAACCCCGTGTACCATACGGGTTAAATAAATGAATTTTATATACTAAATAATAAAACAATGTATCTTTAAAAACCTCCTTTAGTACACGAGTTGAATATATGTAATTTTATATATTAAATATTAAAAAGTTATATCTATAAGAACCATTACACGAGTTAAATAAATGTAATTTTATATATTAAAAAGTTATATCTATAAGAACCGTATGTATTGTACGGGTTGAATAAATGTAATTTTATATACCAGATAATAAAAAAAATATATCTTTAAAACCATGTGTATTACACGGGTTGAATAAATGTAATATTGTTTACCAAACAATAAAAAAAAGTTATATCTTAAAAAACGAAAGTTTATTAGATAATTACATCATTGTAAAGAATAAGAGTAAATTTGTATATTCCAAATAAAAAGTAAGTATCTGTGAAAAAGAAGTAATAATATTTGGGTAAAAGAAATTTTAGTAGCTATTACATGACACGTTAGGTAATATAAACAATGAAGATAATATGATACAGAAAATCAAATAAATAATATTATAAATGAGAAGTATCCATTAAATTTAAACTAAATAATAATTATCTATAATTAAGTAGAAGAGATTAAACTAAATAATATTTAGTATGAGAGTAATCTATAATTAATTAGAAAATATTAAACTATTGTACAGAATGGCGGCTGATATAAACATACGCAAAATACCAACTACGAATGCGAGAACACTTGACAACCTCCTAGAAGATGGTGCGGTGCACATAAGGAAGTAATTGATCAGAACGATCAATTGCATATGAATGAATATAACCCCAGCGGCAGATATGTAATTAGCGAGCTCTGGAATTTCAAGGAAAATCGAAGTGCTACACTGGGGTTATATTCATTCATATGAATGAATATAACCCAAGTGGCAGATATGTAATTAGCTACACTGGAGTTATATTCATTCATATCTGCTGTAACATCCCTATTTTTATATAAGAATTATAGGTTTGGTCAAATTTATTAACCACTAGTAACTAGTAACTTGTTTATTTTAATATAAATATTTAACCCAAATAGTTTTAAACACTATTTTATATAGCTAATTTTGGCCTGTGTATGGGTGACCTTTTCTAAATAAAATAAAAGTATCTAAGAATTTATATTATTAGACGGATAGATTACGGGTAAGTTGAAAATTTGAAATATGAAGTATTTAGACGGGCCTAGGAACCGTATAATAATTAAATTATAAAAATAGATTGTATTTTGAAACTACTCTATTTTTAATGAAACTTAGACCCAAATGTAGAAAAAAAAAATATTCTGGTTCCAATGACATATTTATTATTTGATAAAACATTATATTTTAGAAATTATACACGCCAAATAAGTAAAGTTGTTGAATTAATCATAATAATAAAATAATATTAAAATTAAAATTTAACTTTCATTTTGAAAGTTACGTAGACTTTGGAATAAAATATATAATAAACAAAACTAACAAATTGAAAATAGTTAGTGTGTACATCTACAAAGGTGTACGTGGACACCACAGAAACAACTAAGATTAAATTTCAAATTGATACGTGTATGGATTGGCGTAGACTCCACGCTACCCTTCAGTATAAATAGAATACCTCCTCCTTTATTTTTCTTCCTGTTTCCTCTTTCGTTCTCTATATATTTTGTTTCTATATTCACCATCTCTCACATATATTCAAATCTTATTTAGTATTCCACACCACAATATTTTAAAAAGCCTTGCCTGTCTTAAGTGTGGTAACTCCCGATCACCGCTACCCTTTCCGATTGATCTGAGCCTCATAACTTATGTCAGGGCTCTGCCCGACTAAGTTGTTGGGATTCGGTCTCGGGACTTCGGGACAAGGTTGAATTAGGGGTACTACAATTACCACGAGTGCAATATATATTTTTTATAGCCCAAAAGTTATACCCAAAATTTATACCAGAAGGCTTTCTAGTTAAACCCTAAAGTTACAAAGTGAGTCCATTTTCTTTTCTCACTATTTTATTCCCTTTTTCTTTATAATATAATTATATTCAAAAATATCCCAAACCATAAACAACTCTTACCAAAACTATTATATTTTTATTTCCATTATTATTATTTATATTTTGTCTAAAAAGAAACCCTAATTGAGACACCCAAGTAACCCTGCACAATCCCTAAAATTTTCATAACAATCAGAATCAGGATCAGGGCCCCTAAAACTCAAAAGGGGTAAACCCTAGTTGATAATTATCCTAATAAATTCGTTGTAAAATTCAGAAAATTCGAAAGTGTTGATTCAGCATAGCTAGTCCCAGACGTGGCTAGTCTATAACCCTATTTTTCAACCCATACGCATCGTAGGGGTTTATTGCCTACGATGCGCAGCCAGGTTAAAACGCATACGATGCGTAGGGGATGTTTGGCCTACGATGCGCAGGGCTTCTCAAAATTTGGCTATAAATAGCAGACCTTGGGACTTGAAATTTGGCATATGTTCGACGAAGGAATTCGTTCCAGATATCGAAATTACTTTCTGTATACACAATTAAACACACACTAATCACGAAGTGCTGCCACAATCAGGGTATTAACTCGATCGCTATTACGATTCAACGTCCGATCGATTATAACTATCCAACGATTGTTTAAGTGCCGCTCAAATTGAGTTTATACTTTGTTATTCATCGTGATTTCGACTTGAATGTTTGAGTGCTGTTCGAAATCGGACTATACTCTGTCATTCGTTGTGAATCCGCTGAATTGTTAAGTATTGCACTTTGTCATTCGTTGTGAGGGTTCTATCTCGTGAGTTATCGTAAATGTTGTATTAGTTAATTACCTAGTTCGTGTGCATTAGGTTACAAGAATAATCAATAGGCTAGACTCTGCTCAAATTAAATCTGCAATCCATCAAGACTTATCTGTAGACTTTGGTTGTATAAATCTGCATGATTATAAAGTGAGTCATTCTCTTTTTATCAAAATACTTTTCAAAAGCATGTTTTTATCAAAATTATAGTTACAGGGATTAAGTCTTTGTTATCTGAAATTACTGCCAGTATGTGGGGGGATGTGCACATAGCTACTAATTATTTATCACTTGGGGTGAAAGGACCCTACAAGTGATATGTCCACAGTCACAGTCCGGTAAAGTGACAACTGGATCAGTTAATTTAAAAGATGAGGCAATTGTAATCGCTCTTAATACTGTAGACTATAACAACTGGTCAGTTTATAAAAAATGAATGAACTCACTCAGTATTTCTCGCTGACAAAACCTTTTTAAAACACTTTTCAGGTAATTACAGTAGATTGGAGTAAAAGATGATACGGCACTGAAAGACATCAAGAAGTGGCTTATTTATTAATTAAATCAAAATAAGAAATATTGTTTTATGTAATAAAATTTATATTCATTAAAGCTACCATTATAAAACATGGGTTTATCCCATTTATTTATTAAATAAAATCCGGTGTTTTCTAAACTCTGATATTTTTCCTAACTCACGGTTCTGATGAAATTTCCGCTGCAACGGTTTCAAAATAATCACCGGTACCGCTGGACTGTTCACGGCACCCGATTCCGTCCAGGGTGGGTCGGGGGTCGTGAAAGAAGGTGGTATCAGAGCCACTGCTTCAAGCCTTTAGGTGTTGCAATAATAATACCTAAGTTTATATAAAAGAGTTAGGAGATTGCTGTTAACTAGTAGCACACATGATAACATTTAGACTCGAACTTAAGAAAAGATGCCTTAGTATAAGCTTCGAAATAAGCTAAGTATTTGTGTAAATAAAGTATGATGGGTTTTGATATACCATGAGAATGGTAATTAAAATATTGCAAGATATGATAAATAAGCAATAATTAATAGTAATTATTGCTTATTGATATTACTTGGTCTAGAATAATATATGTTACGGGAATACAACTTTCCCTAATTCTAGATAAAAGCCCTAATGAAAAAGGCACTTTTAAAATCTTGAAAAGATACTATTTATGGGAAATAGAAAATTTTCTCCGGCAAGACTGGGTATGGGGTAGCAAGACTCTCCAGTTTGTCCGGATATACTGAGATTACCTCTCCGGCGCGAATCGGATAAGACATGGTATATAATATGTCAAACAAGTGACAAGATTTCCCTAAATAATATCATGATCTAATATCTGAATTGCTTTGGAAATATGAATCTGTTAAATACATTGACCTGATAGATGGTATGTATATTACAGCATGTGAAATATGTGATTATATAGATATGTATATCTATAAGAAATTCCAAAAGTCAATTTGGAATAAAGCACAAGCATCTGTGTCTAGATTTCTTTATTAGGAATCTCTTTTCCGACATCAAACATTATTTCGTTTGATTATCCGCCTAGTAACTTGAACGAAAATAATAAACGATAGAAACCCATTAAGTTGGAATACCATCAAAAGTGTAAAGAATTTCCAATACGTTACCATAAAATATTTAACGCCAGTAAGAAACATGTAAAGTTGTGATAATATATAAGAAAACACATGAAAATTTAATTATAAGTCCACAGAAGTTAAAGTATATCATACAACTTTCGAGACAAGACCTTTGGAAAATAAATTGGGCACGATGACACCAATGTTAATGCTGTCAGTAGAAGAATTACTAAATCAAAAATAAGCACTTTGCCAAGTGATCTTATAAACGATATGAATATCGCTGAGGAACAAGATTTTACAAAAACATCGATGCACAGTCTAATCAGAGTCATAAGTATTAGCACCGAAAAAGGAGTCATATACTTTTGCAAATTCCCTATTTCATTTTATTTGACATTCCCTGGTAATGTCATTTAATAACGGTTATCACTCGAAATTCCAGACAGAAGTTCTTATATTTCTCCCGTTGAAATTCTGACTTCTATAATAAGTTGAATTTCGCATTTTCCTAACTATCATCATACCAGGAGGATTTATTTCATAGTAGCAGATATTGATTCATTTCATTTCTTGGTAAATCCACACGTTACACATGTACTATTTGTTGCACATGTGGTTCGTTTAATTTCTAAATTCCACTGGAGGGCTTCATTCTAATTTGTCGTTTTATTCAAACTCAAATATCCTTTAGTTAGACTTGATTTTGGCACGGTAAACCTCATTATTGCTAAACTCTTAACATCAAGTCAATAAATTTTTGAAAAACTCAATTTTCTTTGGCATCCATGGTTTCTGTTACGACCATGTCTGAACTTTCTTATTTAAACTCGTTTTGTTTAAACCGAGTTCAATTGTTTGAACTTGCTCACATTACATATTCAATTCAAAGTTCCATATGATGAATTAAAACCATCATATTCAAAATAATCCTAACAAGCATTTTAATTCTCTTAAACTATAACATGCTTGTGTGATCCTCGATTTCACTAAATCATTTATGTGATCACAATCACTTTGTGGTAATATTTTCACAAAATCTGAAGATTTCGCTAATCTCAGATTTAATCATTTAATTGATTATATTAAATCCACTTTGTTAATTTATTCTATACAAGTAATCTTAAAACAATCATGTGCTCAGATAATGATACCCAAATTTATATTTCGGTATATCTCTTAATAATATCAATCGAGCCTTTCATAATATTTATTGCTCTATCATCGTTAATCGAAAAACAGTATATATAAATTTAATTGATTATATATGGAATTACCTAATTTAAAAATATAGTATTACTATATTTTAAATCATGGCGGTGAAGAAATTATATTTGAAGTATACTTTTATTTAAAGTTATTGTTTAAATTAATTATTATTGATAATTTTATTATTAATAATATATTAACAAGCAGTAGTGTTAAGATTATTTTAATACTAGAATTATTATCAAGAGCAGGTATTGGATAGCCTAGCCTTAGTTAGGCATGGACTGGCCACCTATGCTTAAACAAGGCAGCACTAACCAATATCCAACCATGATAATGACTAGTTAATATATATAAATTAAGTCATCATACTTATTTAGTAAATTTTAAATTATATACAAAAATATTTTACTTTGTGTTGTAAAGAGAAGATATATTTTCATAAAACAATACAAGAAGTAGAGAGACGAATAAAATTATATAAATAATTGTCTATCACATGTTTTGTGGTAACTATATACCGTAACGCTTTGGCAAGAAAATAACCATATAAGAATAATATGATATTACATTAGGTTAGGAAAACATTGTAATATATAAGAATAGTTTTCGTTTTCTCTTATTTTCAATATTTGTAAATACATTCACAGCATTATATGGTTTTAAAATAAAAATAAGTAACATAGAGTCGACCCATTAAGTGTTATATATGTACAAAAGTATTTGTACAAATATTTCGTACAATAAATATTTTACACCTTTATTTACCAATTTTATTTAACGTTATAAATAATAAGTGATTTCTTTTATAAAATAATAATACTAAAATATTGTATAATGTAATAATTTCATTGCAATATTTTGTTATTTTACATAATATAGTAAAATGCTAAAATAATATTTAAAAGTGGTAACCCTGTTACATATAATAAAAATACGTAACAAATAATCTATATTACATTTGTTTTACAAATATAATATAATAGTTAGTCATGCCAAAACAACTTGTTCTTATTAGATTTCAAATCTCTAGAAAATAGTATGAAAAATATGATCACTAATAGTGTACTATCACATTGTTTCACAAATTAAAATAACTTGGAACTCTAAACAATGATACACTAACTCTATTGTCTTTTGGTGTATCTTTGCAATTCACTCATCTCAACATTTTGATTTTCTCATATCATAAATATTTGACAAATCATTTTTTTTTATGCTTTTATTTCATTTTGAACATGTCGATTCTAAGTCTTCCTCGGTTGCCAATCAAAGTAAGCTTTCTTTTAAACAAAGAATTTTATTAATTCTAAAAGTTCTTCACATTTATTTTAAAATCTATTAATCATATATCTTTTGGATTGAACCTAGTCACTTTGGAAATTATATCATTTCATCTCATTCGTTTGTCATCAATTTCTTGAACTAATTTAGTTGAACCGATAAATCCTACCTATTATACAACTCATATTCACAAAATTAGATATTTTGATTCTGTGTCATTTATCTTAATATTATTTTATTTACTAAGATATGACATACATCTTAAAGAAATATAGTAACTCAAATCTCGAGGACGAGATTTAAAACAAGGTGGGAAGAATGTAACATCCCTATTTTTATATAAGAATTATAGGTTTGGTCAAATTTATTAACCACTAGTAACTAGTAACTTGTTTATTTTAATATAAATATTTAACCCAAATAGTTTTAAACACTATTTTATATAGCTAATTTTGGCCTGTGTATGGGTGACCTTTTCTAAATAAAATAAAAGTATCTAAGAATTTATATTATTAGACGGATAGATTACGGGTAAGTTGAAAATTTGAAATATGAAGTATTTAGACGGGCCTAGGAACCGTATAATAATTAAATTATAAAAATAGATTGTATTTTGAAACTACTCTATTTTTAATGAAACTTAGACCCAAATGTAGGAAAAAAAAATATTCTGGTTCCAATGACATATTTATTATTTGATAAAACATTATATTTTAGAAATTATACACGCCAAATAAGTAAAGCTGTTGAATTAATCATAATAATAAAATAATATTAAAATTAAAATTTAACTTTCATTTTGAAAGTTACGTAGACTTTGGAATAAAATATATAATAAACAAAACTAACAAATTGAAAATAGTTAGTGTGTACATCTACAAAGGTGTACGTGGACACCACAGAAACAACTAAGATTAAATTTCAAATTGATACGTGTATGGATTGGCGTAGACTCCACGCTACCCTTCAGTATAAATAGAATACCTCCTCCTTTATTTTTCTTCCTGTTTCCTCTTTCGTTCTCTATATATTTTGTTTCTATATTCACCATCTCTCACATATATTCAAATCTTATTTAGTATTCCACACCACAATATTTTAAAAAGCCTTGCCTGTTTTAAGTGTGGTAACTCCCGATCACCGCTACCCTTTCCGATTGATCTGAGCCTCATAACTTATGTCAGGGCTCTGCCCGACTAAGTTGTTGGGATTCGGTCTCGGGACTTCGGGACAAGGTTGAATTAGGGGTACTACAATTACCACGAGTGCAATATATATTTTTTATAGCCCAAAAGTTATACCCAAAATTTATACCAGAAGGCTTTCTAGTTAAACCCTAAAGTTACAAAGTGAGTCCATTTTCTTTTCTCACTATTTTATTCCCTTTTTCTTTATAATATAATTATATTCAAAAATATCCCAAACCATAAACAACTCTTACCAAAACTATTATATTTTTATTTCCATTATTATTATTTATATTTTGTCTAAAAAGAAACCCTAATTGAGACACCCAAGTAACCCTGCACAATCCCTAAAATTTTCATAACAATCAGAATCAGGATCAGGGCCCCTAAAACTCAAAAGGGGTAAACCCTAGTTGATAATTATCCTAATAAATTCGTTGTAAAATTCAGAAAATTCGAAAGTGTTGATTCAGCATAGCTAGTCCCAGACGTGGCTAGTCTATAACCCTATTTTTCAACCCATACGCATCGTAGGGGTTTATTGCCTACGATGCGCAGCCAGGTTAAAACGCATACGATGCGTAGGGGATGTTTGGCCTACGATGCGCAGGGCTTCTCAAAATTTGGCTATAAATAGCAGACCTTGGGACTTGAAATTTGGCATATGTTCGACGAAGGAATTCGTTCCAGATATCGAAATTACTTTCTGTATACACAATTAAACACACACTAATCACGAAGTGCTGCCACAATCAGGGTATTAACTCGATCGCTATTACGATTCAACGTCCGATCGATTATAACTATCCAACGATTGTTTAAGTGCCGCTCAAATTGAGTTTATACTTTGTTATTCATCGTGATTTCGACTTGAATGTTTGAGTGCTGTTCGAAATCGGACTATACTCTGTCATTCGTTGTGAATCCGCTGAATTGTTAAGTATTGCACTTTGTCATTCGTTGTGAGGGTTCTATCTCGTGAGTTATCGTAAATGTTGTATTAGTTAATTACCTAGTTCGTGTGCATTAGGTTACAAGAATAATCAATAGGCTAGACTCTGCTCAAATTAAATCTGCAATCCATCAAGACTTATCTGTAGACTTTGGTTGTATAAATCTGCATGATTATAAAGTGAGTCATTCTCTTTTTATCAAAATACTTTTCAAAAGCATGTTTTTATCAAAATTATAGTTACAGGGATTAAGTCTTTGTTATCTGAAATTACTGCCAGTATGTGGGGGGATGTGCACATAGCTACTAATTATTTATCACTTGGGGTGAAAGGACCCTACAAGTGATATGTCCACAGTCACAGTCCGGTAAAGTGACAACTGGATCAGTTAATTTAAAAGATGAGGCAATTGTAATCGCTCTTAATACTGTAGACTATAACAACTGGTCAGTTTATAAAAAATGAATGAACTCACTCAGTATTTCTCGCTGACAAAACCTTTTTAAAACACTTTTCAGGTAATTACAGTAGATTGGAGTAAAAGATGATACGGCACTGAAAGGCATCAAGAAGTGGCTTATTTATTAATTAAATCAAAATAAGAAATATTGTTTTATGTAATAAAATTTATATTCATTAAAGCTACCATTATAAAACATGGGTTTATCCCATTTATTTATTAAATAAAATCCGGTGTTTTCTAAACTCTGATATTTTTCCTAACTCACGGTTCTGATGAAATTTCCGCTGCAACGGTTTCAAAATAATCACCGGTACCGCTGGACTGTTCACGGCACCCGATTCCGTCCAGGGTGGGTCGGGGGTCGTGAAAGAAGGTGGTATCAGAGCCACTGCTTCAAGCCTTTAGGTGTTGCAATAATAATACCTAAGTTTATATAAAAGAGTTAGGAGATTGCTGTTAACTAGTAGCACACATGATAACATTTAGACTCGAACTTAAGAAAAGATGCCTTAGTATAAGCTTCGAAATAAGCTAAGTATTTGTGTAAATAAAGTATGATGGGTTTTGATATACCATGAGAATGGTAATTAAAATATTGCAAGATATGATAAATAAGCAATAATTAATAGTAATTATTGCTTATTGATATTACTTGGTCTAGAATAATATATGTTACGGGAATACAACTTTCCCTAATTCTAGATAAAAGCCCTAATGAAAAAGGCACTTTTAAAATCTTGAAAAGATACTATTTATGGGAAATAGAAAATTTTCTCCGGCAAGACTGGGTATGGGGTAGCAAGACTCTCCAGTTTGTCCGGATATACTGAGATTACCTCTCCGGCGCGAATCGGATAAGACATGGTATATAATATGTCAAACAAGTGACAAGATTTCCCTAAATAATATCATGATCTAATATCTGAATTGCTTTGGAAATATGAATCTGTTAAATACATTGACCTGATAGATGGTATGTATATTACAGCATGTGAAATATGTGATTATATAGATATGTATATCTATAAGAAATTCCAAAAGTCAATTTGGAATAAAGCACAAGCATCTGTGTCTAGATTTCTTTATTAGGAATCTCTTTTCCGACATCAAACATTATTTCGTTTGATTATCCGCCTAGTAACTTGAACGAAAATAATAAACGATAGAAACCCATTAAGTTGGAATACCATCAAAAGTGTAAAGAATTTCCAATACGTTACCATAAAATATTTAACGCCAGTAAGAAACATGTAAAGTTGTGATAATATATAAGAAAACACATGAAAATTTAATTATAAGTCCACAGAAGTTAAAGTATATCATACAACTTTCGAGACAAGACCTTTGGAAAATAAATTGGGCACGATGACACCAATGTTAATGCTGTCAGTAG